>CM047583.1:2069791-2085190 GCA_026184515.1 Peronosclerospora sorghi | reverse complement strand
TTTTTTGCACCAACAGGGTGATGTCCCTGTTGGTGTCGCCGTGCAGCAAACGGTTCCGTCCGCTGACTGCGTGGCACTGGACGCGGTTCCATACACTCTTGGGCAAAATTCCCCACTTTCGCCCATCGATTGCAGCGAATGTTCTTCTTAAATTACGGTTTCTTCGAGTTCGAAGCAACCGCAACCAATAGGTCCATCGGCTCTGGACCTCCACCGCCCATGCTCTGGCGCGGGTGGCTGTTTCTTGGGACGAAGTGCGAATTTCGTCTTCCCGACTGCTGATTGTTGAATTGCTGTTGCGGCATGTTAAAAGTGAAGGGCTGTTGAGCCCTTCGGATGTACCCAGCATGCGATGACGCTGATCGCATGCTGAACTCTTCACGGATGCTCATATCAATGGAATACCTTAGAGCCTTTGGCGGGTGCCGGTAAAGACTCTGTTTGACGGGACCATCATTGAGTCCCTTCATGAAGCCAGTGACCTGCATAGCAGGGGGCACCGGCTCATATACAATATTTGACAGCAAATATTGCGTCTTCTGAGCGTAAGCTTGAAGGTCAAGCTTACCTTGCCAGAGTTCCATGAACTCCTGCCGACTACTTAGCTCCATTCTGGAGCTTCAAAGTTGAGCTTTAGCTAAGCTTTTAATTCCTTATAAGTAAGGAACGAAGAGTCATCAGTGGCTCTGCGACTCATCGCCCATGCCCTGGCTCTGCCGCCCAGACATGTTGTGGCGAAGTACGCCTGTTGACGTTCGTCAACAATATTTTGCGCAGAGATGGCATCTTCCACCTCTGCGAACCATCTACGAAGGGGCTCGCCCCCTTCACCGGTAAAGGGCGGTACTTTCGCTTTTACCACTTCAACGCTATGCGTTGCAGGTGCAGGTGCGGCCCGCGCTGCCTCTTGCGCGGGCCGTGCTGGCTTTTCTAGGTGGTTTCGCCTAAATCGATTCACCACCTCTATCACTTTCTCCGGGGTCTTACTCAGGAGGAAGGTAATGATGTCGGTCCCCATGGACCGAACCATTTCTACCGTCGCGTATTTACTACGCGACGAGAAGTGGGGGAAGTGTTTCGTCACCACTTCCAGCGTTCTCTCTCCCTCGGCAGGCGTCATGTCTCGCCACATGATGCCGAGCGGCTCTTAATCTTCGCTCCGCTACGTGACTAGCGGAACGGAACTGTGGTCGTTAAGACGGAACACAAAGTGCTACCAGGTGTAACAGGACTGATAATGGTACAGGCTTACACTGTGTTGTGCGAGGAAGCGCGCAATACAAGAGGGGTAGGATTAGTTGATGACAACTAATCCTATACTAAAAGTAAATATATAAATATTAATTTGTTGTTTAGAACGCAAAATTAAGAGTGTTTATTAAATGGGTAGTTAGCGGCTAACAGTATAGTAATTACCTAACTAATATAATAATATCAAGTATTAAACTAACTGTACTATTAGTTAACCTGTATGATTCGGTATTTATACCGAATCGACTTTTCCTTCGTAGATTATAATAACTTATAATCTATTATTTGAATTTCAGACAACGCCTCTGAAATTCAACTGTGATATTCTAACTTGAATATCAATTATGTAATGGCACCCCATTACAGTCAGGGCACTAGGGACTTGGAAACATATATCCAGGAAATTAAGACCCTGTTGGCAGGGATGTACGCGAAAGCGTATTCGGACGATGTGTTCATCCCCGTCTTCATGGGAGGCCTAAGAGAAGAGCCAGCACGTTCGGAGCTCTTCCGATGCCGTCCTCAATCCCTGGGGGAGGCCTTCAAGATGGCGTTCAACGCCGAGAGGAACTTTCGTTCCTCTAAGGTGGGTCCGGAACCCATGGACCTGAGTCAGGTCGAAGTGGAAGAGAAACCTCCCGCTAATATTCAATCTGACTTTTTTTCGCAGAGCTTCGAGGCAGATCTCCTTGCAATGTTGCAGCGGCATGGGCCGCTGAGATGCTTCCTGTGTGAGAGCACGGATCATCTGCGGAACAGATGTCCGCGGAACCCCCAGCAAGATACTCGCTATAAGGGGCCAAGGGTGGGGAAAAATCCCTTTCCCAAGCCTTCGGGAAACGACGGCTCCCAGTAGGTGCGGGGCTCCCTACTGGGGGACCCCTCAGTGCTGTTAAGCCCCAGGGTAGGGGACGACAGCACAAAGCCCCGAGGGAAACGGTGCTTTCTAGCACCGAGTTGGTGTACCAGCCAGGTTTGCTGGTAGTCCTTGCGGACGTGAAAGGCTTTGATAAGCCTTGGAGAGTCTTGATAGACTCTGGAGCGTCTGACAATTATGTCAGACGGGCTTCTGTGGAGAAGAGCCGGCTGTATGCCGAGGCCCTAGAGGCACGTTCTCGTGACGTTGTCACGGTCCGTCTTGCGACGGGCGTACAGGTTTCTGTACCCAAGGTCTAGATTGACCTTAAGCTGAAGCTTGCAGACTTCTACAGCTTAGAAGGTTGCCTAGTCCTGGATTTTGACTCGAGGTATGACCTCATTCTGGGCATGAAGTGGCTGGAACGCTACGAGCCATGGATAGACTGGAAGTCTAAGTCCATTGGCTCAACGCACCCGCTGTCGGGTGAAGCATTGGCAAGTCATGAACCCACCTTTTTTCGATCGCAAAAGCGATTCTGGCGTGAGATGCCAGAGATTAGGATGTCTGAAATTATCATTCCCAATGACGTTAAGGAAGAGTTCCTTAACGAGGGGGATTTGGCGGTTAATCCCCACGCCGTTAACGGTGAGACTGGTGAGTTGCCAGTGGCAGAGGTGGATTCCTCTGAGGCGACTCCAGTGGTAGGGGTAGAGACCCCTGTGGTTAAGCGCGAGGCTCTTCCAAGAAAAGAGACCCTTAGTTCGTCTCTTTTGCACGTCGGAAATGATTCCTACTACGCCGTTATAGGCGAGACTGGCGAGTCGCCATTGACAGAGGTGGATTCCCCTGAGACAAATCCAGTGGTAGGGGTAGAGACCCCTGTTGATAAGCGCGAGGCGCTTCCAAGCGAAGAGGCACGTAGTTCGTCTATTTCGCACGTCGGAAATGATTCCTATTAGGCCGTTGTAGGTGAGACCAGCGAGTCACCGGTGGTAGAGGTAGATACCTCTGTGGATAGGCGCGAGGCGCTTCCAATAGATGGGGAAATTGACTTCCCCCATCTGGGTCTCGGGATGAGTCCCGAGGCCAGTAGTCAGCAGTCCTACAGGATGCTGAATAGTGTGACAGATGATGTCACAGAAGGCGTAAGCCTTGAGCGGTTGCCTGGGGTAGGCGAGCTTTTGTCGTTGGAGGAGATGTCCTTCAACGAGTTTGAAACTGCTTTGATAGCAGGTGAAATCGACGAGGTTGTCGTATTACGTCCGGGAGAGGAGTTGAACTCCTCATCCACGATGGACGAGTCAGTTTTGGTAAAAACCAAACAGGCATTGAATTCCCGAAGCGGTCTCAAGATCCTCGCGGATCCTGAGGACCCTTACCATTCCTTACTACAGTAATTTAGAGATGTCATTAGTGACAACCCGCCAATGTGGTTACCACCGGATCGGGGAGTCCGACATGAAATCGATTTGTTTCCTGGAACCAAATACTGCGTCACTAGGCAGTGGCCTCTACCCAAGGAGCAATGAGACGTCATCGACGCATTCTTCAAGGGGAAAGAAGAGTCAGAGATGGTACGGGAGAGAAAGTATCCTCATTCATCTACCACTTTTTGTGTTCGTAAACCGAACGGAAAGTGGCGCATTTTGCATGCGTACAACAAGCTGAATGCAGCTACTGTACCCATGCAGACTCCGATTCCTCGGAAGGATGTCCTCCAGAACAATATGTCGGGCTGTACAGTATACAGTGCCTTAGATCTGGTGGACGGGTATTATCAGGTGCTCATGCGAGCGTCCGATATTCCGCTTACAGCGGTCAGAACGCCTATCCGCATGCTATGGGAGTGGCTTGTTATGCCACAAGGGCTTTCAAATGCACCAGCGACTTTAAATCGCTTGGTGACTCAACTCTTCCGCCCTCATAGGAATTACGCTCAGACGTACTTCGACGATATATTCGTTCATAGTCGTGTGGAAGGCGACTCGTCTGATGTTCAGACGCATCAGATACACCTTCGATCTGTGTTCGAACGTATACGAGAGCATAAGTTATATGCGAACGCATCCAAATGTATCTTTGGTGCTGAGGAAATTCCTTTCCTCGGATGCTTCATCGGTAAGGATAGAGTGCGGGCGGATCCCGCGAAGGTGAAAGCCATTGTGTAGTGGCCTTCGCCTGTAAATCTTAGAGATTTACGGAAGTGGCTTGGATTAGCCAACTATCTCCACAAGTACAGCGAGAATTATGCTGAAATGGCGAAGCCATTAACCGACCTTCTTAAGAAGGATGTTGATTGGTGTTGGGAAACCAAACACCAAAAACGCTTTTGAAGCGGTTAAGGGGAGCTTGTTGAAAGCTTCCGTTCTTGCTCTCCCAGATTCTGGGAAACCATTTAGTGTCGTCTGCGACTCCTCCGATTTCGCAATCGGATGTGCTTTGTTACAAGCAGACGATGCAGGGAGGGAACGCGTGGTTGCGTTTGAGTATAGGAAGCTTAAAGCTGCGGAAAGGAATTATCCCGTTCATGACAAGGAGCTACTTATAATGAAGTATGCTCTTGTCAAATTTAGGGTTCACCTACTCGGCTCAAAGCCGTTCGTTGTTTATACTGATCACGCGTCCTTACGCACAGCAACAAAGTCGCCTCATATCTCGCAACGGATGGCCCGTTGGCTCTCCTTCTTTGCGGAGTACAACTTTTAGGTTAAGTATAAACCTGGCAAGCAGAACGTGCTTGCAGACGCGTTATTGCGTCGTCCCGATTACGAGCTCGCTCACGCGACATTCGTCACCACATCTGTGGTGGATCTCATACGCCAGGCGTATGAGAAAGACCCACAATGTACGGCGCTTATCCGCGCGTTAGGTAGAAAGGGACTTGGCTCGTCTGAGCCAACCCTGTCAAGTCGAGCTAGAGCTCGTTTACACCGTTACAGGTACTGTGACGGTTTGCTATATTATAGCACGAGCGCGGAGGACACTCCGCGGGTGGTCGTTCCTCATGATGAGGAACTAAAGTATGGAGTCCTCTTTGAGGCACATGACGCCCCTACCGAGGGTCATTTAGGTCGGGATAAGATCTACAGCGATTTAAGCGCTTTGTATTGGTGGCCCAACATGTATAAGTGGGTCGGTGCGTATATACGCACCTGTGAGACGTGTCAGAGGGTTAAACCCTCTACAAGTTTAGCTGCGCCTTTGGCGATCTTATCGGTTCCAACGGATTGGAAATACATTAGCATGGATTTTATCTTCGGTTTTACGAAGGATAAGAACGAGAACACCGGCATATTGGTCTTTGTAGACCGATTGAGCAAGATGGCTCACCTGGCGGCGGTGCCAGAGTCCATAGATGGACAAGGAATAGCGAAAGTGTTCCTAGACCGTGTCTTTCGACAGCATGGTCTACCCGATTCCGTTGTGTCGGATCGGAATCCCCGTTTTACGGGACAATTCTGGGGAGCGTTGTTTAAGGTTCTAGGCACCAAGCTCCTCATGTCCACTGCGGACCATCCGCAGACGGACGGTCAGACGGAACGCGTTAATCGCGTTGTGGAGGATATTCTACGGAGTTTATGTCAGGATTCTCCAAAGAGTTGGAGTGATATGCTTTCGATGGTTGAATTTGCTATCAAGAGTTCGGTACATGCTTCTACGGGGTTTACCCCGTTTTATGTGAACGTATTAGTAAATCCGAGGGTTCCGTTGACGCCACGTGTGTGTGGCCCAGGGCTTGAGGGGGGAGGATTCCCCGATGTCAGCCCTGTATCTGTGCGAAAGCACATCGATAAGTTTTTATCGACGCGCCTTAGTGTCCTACGACACGTCTGCGATGCCATGGCGGAAAGCCAAGACAAGCATAAGGAGCAAGCTGACCGAAAGGGGCGGCGTAACGAAAATGTATAGGAAGTAGGAGAAAGTGTTTTATTAAACGCTAAAAATTTTCCTACACATGCAGTTTCCAACGTGTTGCGCAATAAACTGCGCCCCAGGTTTCTGGGGCCTTTTAAGGTATTAGCCCGAAAAGGCTTATCGTATACCTTGGACATCCCGAAGGTGATGCGTTCGTATCCAACCTTCTATGTGGGTATGCTTAAGCCATACCAGGACCCGGAGGCGGGCCCCCTCCTGGAGGAGGTTGGAAAGGAGGATAGCCGTAAGAGCCGTAAGACACGGCAGGGCGTAGGAATCCCGAGAGGGCTAAGATGCGACCACGAAGCTACGCAACGGTCGTCTCTAGAGAGGCAAGTCGCCTCTCGAAGCGATCAGTGGCATCCCACTCATCGCGGAGTCCCTCGTGGATATCATGGATTCGATGGCTGTGTCGATCACAGCGCTCGCGAATCTCACGTCGCAATTGCGCGACCTCCTCCTCCAATGCTCGAAGCGGAGGGTACTCCACACTATCATGTGGAGCGTATGATGGCGCGACGCCATAATCGGGGTCAAACCCAGTATCTGGCGAAGTGGAAGGGTTATCCACACTCACAGAGTTCGTGGGAGTTCGAGACTCCCCTACGGCATAATTGCCGCGACGTCGTTGACGCTTTCGAGCGGTAGAATCCCTCTGCAGGTCAACGACCAAAGGGGAACGAGAAGCCCCTTCACTCCCAGTAATTGGGAGCTCGCCGAAGGCAGATGTGGCGCTCACACTGTCCTCTGGAGAATTACAGGCGCAACGCCCTCTCCACCCAAATGTCACGACGGGAATAGCTGTTGTGCAGCTCATTGAAGCTGGAGAGAAGCTTCTACCCTTCCGCCCAAGCGCGGAACTTCTTCTCCGCATCATCAACACTCTCTCCCGGAAAAAGAACGATAGGAACCTCGCGGAGGTTCTCAACAGGGGCACCCTGTGCCTGCCTGTCGAGGCGTTCTCGGTATGAGACGCTAGTGAACTGCTTTTGCGTAAGCAGTTGTTGCCGGAGTTTCTCACGGCGTTTGTATTGATACGGCTGTTCAGCCGCGAGGGCAGGGGTATAGGATGCTAAACCATTCCTTACCACACTCCTATCCCACTTTGGAAGTTCACGAGGACCGTCAAAATTATATGCCGCCCTTGGCAGGCGTTTGGGGGCGCGTAACGCAGCCCTTAGTGCCTGTGCGGCAAGCTGGATTTAATGATCTGCGTCCAGCTCATGGTGATGATCGCCTTCGGCAATCCGGATGTATCATCCGACATTGGCAGGGGTGGTGCACTAGCTAGTGCATTTTCCCCACGCGTGGGGAACGGATTAGGCTGCCGACATCGCCGTTCGGCGTTGTCGGAGCGGTCAACCGTTGGGGAGATATCCCCAAGGGCATCCACCTCCGAGTTCTCGGAATAATATAACTCCTCTAGAGGAGACTCCATAGCACCACTGAAGGTGTCCATGGATAGCAAGAGGTACTGGCGTTGGAGTTCTCCAACAAAATTTTGTTTATTGCGTAAGCAGTAGTCTTGATGGGGGAGGATGTAACAGGTTACATTCGAGTCACATCTAGTAGGTGGTGTAATGGGGTGCCATTACATAATTGATATTCAAGTGAGAATATCACAGTTTAATTTCAGACGCGTTGTCTGAAATTTAAATAAGAGATTATAAGTTATTATAATCTACGAAGGAAAAGTCGATTCGGTATAAATACCGAATCTTGCAGGTTAACTAATAGTACAGTTAGTTGAATACTTGATATTATTATATTAATTAGGTAGTTACTATACTATTAGCCTCTAAACCACCCATTAAATAAACACTCTTAATTTTGCGTTCTAAACAACAAGTGAATATTTATATATTTACTTTTAGTATAGGATTAGTTGTCATCAACTAATCCTACCCCCTCTTGTATTGCGCGCTTCCTCGCAATTACAGTGTAAGCCTGTAACAGGATCAGTCCTGTTACACCTGGTAGCACTTTGTGGTCCGTCTTAACGACCACAGTTCCATTCTGCTAGTTAACTAGCGGAGCGAAGATTAAGAGCCGCTCGGCATCATGTGGCGAGACATGACGCCTGCCGAGCGAGAGAGAACGCTGGAAGTGGTGAATGAACACTTCCCCCACTTCTCGTCGCGTAGTAAAGACGCGACGGTAGAAATGGTCCGGTCCATGGGGACCGACATCATTACCTTCCTCCAGGGTAAGTCCCCGGAGGAAGTGATAGAGGTGGTGAATCGCTTTAGGCTAAACAACCTAGAAAAGCCAGCACGGCCCGCGCAAGAGGCAGCGCGGACCGCACCTGCACCTGCAACGCATAGCGTTGAAGTGGTAAAAGCGAAAGTACCGCCCTTTACCGGTGAAGGGGGCGAGCCCCTTCGTAGATGGTTCGCAGAGGTGGAAAATGCCATCTCTGCGCAAAATATTGTTGACGAACGTCAACAGGCGTACTTCGCCACAACATGTCTGGGCGGAAGAGCCAGGGCATGGGCGATGAGTCGCAGAGCCACTGATGACTCTTCGTTCCTTACTTATAAGGAATTAAAAGCTTAGCTAAAGCTCAACTTTGAAGCTCCAGAATGGAGCTAAGTAGTCGGCAGGAGTTCATGGAACTCCGGCAAGGTAAGCTTGACCTTCAAGCTTACGCTCAGCAGACGCAATATTTGCTGTCAAATATTGTGTATGAGCCGGTGCCCCCTGCTATGCAGGTCACTGGCTTCATGAAGGGACTCAATGATGGTCCCGTCAAACAGAGTATTTACCGGCACCCGCCAAAGACTCTAAGGGATTCCATTGATATGAGCATCCGTGAAGAGTTCAGCATGCGATCAGCGTCATCGCATGCTGGGTACAGCCGAAGGGCTCAACAGCCCTTCGCTTATGACATGCCGCAACAGCATGTCAACAATCAGCAGTCGGGCAGACGAAGTTCACACTTCGTCTCAAGAAACAGCCACCCGCGCCAGAGCATGGGCGGTGGAAGTCCAGCGCCAATGGACCTATCGGTTGCGGTTGCTTCGAACTCGAAGCAACCGAAATTTAAGAAGAACATTCGCTCAATCAATGCGCGAAAGTGGGGCATTTTGCCCATGAGTGTATGGCACCGCGTCCAGTGCCACGCTGTCAGCGGACGGAATCGTCCGCTGCACGGCGACACCAACAGGGACATCACCCTGTTGGTGCAAAAAACGTAGATCACCAGTAGGGGCGGGGCGCCCTACTGGGAATGTTATCCCACATGCCGACATAGGGCATGTGAGGGTAATAGCCCCAGACGGGACTATGTCCTGTCAAAAGGTGTAGGGCGATGATAAGCCTCTTATCACCATGGAGGTTAAGCCGCACGGGAGCGATGTCCCCATGCGAGCTTTGTTTGACACAGGAGCGTCAAACAATTTTGTTAGAACTCAGAGTCTAACGCTGTTGAGCTTCGTGGAGGTAGAAACCCCACGAAGTATGTTGTCAGTCCGGTTAGCCGTGACTATTCCAAAGCGTGTGATTAAAACACGCTTCGAGTTGAATGAACTGTCATTCGAGGATGAATTCATCGTCCTCGATTTAGATGACAAGTTCTATGTGATACTTGGAATCCCATGGATGTCCAAGTTTAAACCTTCGATCGACTGGGTTAGCCTATCAATCGACTGCGGCGGATGCACAGGATCTGATCACCTTATGTGTAATCCGGCTGTATCAGATGATACAATAGCAGCGTCAGACAGTCTAGTGGATAGCGATGGCACCACCAGGTCTGTTCTGACACGATCAGCGGAAGGTACCTCCGCTGGTGAGAATCCAGAGGGACTACCACACGCAACAGAAGAGTCGTTGCGTGTTGGAGAGAAACATTCCACGGGTGATAAAGACCACCGTGAGAATGAAGTGATATCCACGGTGGGAAACACCCACAGTGAGAATGAAATAATATCCACAGTGGGAAAACCCACTGTGCGACCGAAGGTTCTAACACGATGAAAGAATTCCGTGTTGATGAGAGTGAACTCACGATCGAGTGCAATCGTGAGCACAACTCCGTGGTGTCCAGTGACCACCACGTTGCGTTAGCCATGCACACGGGTGATAAAGACCACCGTGTCGCAGAACAGGCGGCCGATCAGACGAGCACATCTGATCGCCAAGAAAATTCCATGGTAGGCAGTGGCCACCATGATGATGAGTATTCGCACACGGTGAATCGTAATCACCGTGTAGCAGTCAATCAGACGAGTGCGTCTGATTGCATGGACAGTTCCGTCGAGACGATGAACGTCTTGACGCAAACGGAGACCGGATTAGCTACCTAGTCTCTGTTGATGGAACACCCTCCGAAATAAGGTTCGGAGGTGATGGCCCTTCCAGCGCTAAGCTGGAAGAAGTTTATGAGAAACTTTCACGATGATCAGATCGAACAGATCTGTATCATCGTTGCAACAGATGAGGTAGTGGATATTCGTGAACGAATATCCACATTACAATTGGAAAACATTGGTAAAGAGGTTCCCAATGATCAAGCTAAGTTTCGGATCTATCTATTGGGAGATAGACCGTTTGTGGTTTACACGTACCATGCGTCGCTATGCACGGCCGTGAATTCACCACACATTTCTCAAAGTATGGCTCGATGGCTGTCATTCTTTGCTGAATACAACTTTACGGTTGAGTACAAACCCGGAAAGTTGAACGTGATAGCGGATGCGCTATCACGAAGGCCCGATTACGAGACGAAACCGTCCGTAACCGAAGGTGCCAGTGCAAACGCGATCCGTTCCACTGATTTGTCGTCGTCAATTATACGACAAGTACGCGAGGCGTACAAAACAGACGAGGAGACACGTCTGTTGATTGATTACTTAAGTAATCATCAAGTGAGAAGCGCGACGAACTCCCACAGTTCATCCGCGCTTGCGTGCATCGATATGGACTGCACGATGGTCTGCTGCTTTACAGCACAGACCAAAAAGATGAAAGTCGCATCGTCGTTCCAAACGACGATGATCTCAAACATCAAATTATGTTTGAGTATCATGATGCACCGATTTCGGGGAATAAAGGTCGAGAGAAGACATACGCTTTTCTCGCACGTGACTTTTACTTTCGAAACCAGTACAAGTGGGTACGGAAATACGTACGCGCTTGCGAGATTTGCCAGCGCGTTAAGCCTGAGCAGTCTGCACAGGCTCCGCTGCAATCTCTGCCGGTTCCGACAGAGTGTTGGAAGTCTATTTCAATGTACTTCGTATTCGGTCTTCGACCCGACAATAGTCGGAAGACCGGAATAGTGGTCTTTGTAGACCGTTTCAGTAAGATGGTACATCTTACTGCAGTAGCGACGTAACCGCCGCTCAAACAGCGCGGATAGTCGTTGATACGGTATTCCGTTTGCACGGAATGCCGGAAGACATTGTCTCGGATCGAGATCCGAGATTTACAGGACGTTTCTGGCAAGAAACGTTCTCATTGTTAGGAACCCAGTTGAAGATGTCAACTGCGGACCATCCGGAAACGGATGGGCAGACGTAACGGGTTAACCGCGTTCTCGGAGACATGTTGCGATCATACGCACATGCCTTTGAACAGTGAAGTGACTATCTGCCACTCACTGAATTCGCTATTAGCAATTCGGTGCATGCTTCAACTAAGCATATACCGTTCTACGTGAATGCCTTAAGGCATCCACGAACCCCAGCTTTACTTGGCGGTACGCCAAATCTAAGTGGGGGAGGGACCCGCTCAAATTTTGAGCGAGTCAAGGCGCAAGTTGCAACTGCAACTTGTGAACAAAACGATGGCCCTTCTACTTAAAGTACAGTAGAAGCGGAAGCAGCTTCAAATGAAACCGAAGCTGCATATGATGAATATGTGTCTGCAGCAATGGCTGCAGACAACGAGGACAATGCACCTACTGCTGATAAAGCAGTAGATGAATTCGTATTACAGCGCCAAGCTGTAATACGCTATGTAAAGGATGCACTTGCCTCTGCTTTTGATAAGCAGAAGCAAAATGCAGATAAACAAGGAAGGAAGAACAAGAACTCCTTTCTTAAAGGTGAATTACTATTACTAAGTACTTCTAATTTGCCTACACATGCAATAAGCAACTTCTCTACACGGAAGTTGCTTCCTAAGTACATTGGACCCTTCAAGGTCCAAGAGATTCGGGGTAATGCCTATACCTTAGACATTCCCACAGCAATGCGGCTTCACCCAACATTCTATGTTGGGAGGCTCAAGCCGTATCACTCGTCTTCGTCTTACGACGAGACGCAGAACCACGGGAGATGCCGTGCTTCTCCAAGTCTCCCAAGAGAGACTTGTAATCGGCCTCCAGCCGTTGGTGAGCAGAGCGGAGAGTCGTTACCTCCGCCTTCGAATGCTCGAGATCAGCCGTGCGCCGATCGAGCTCTTTCTTATAGTGAGAAAGCTCAATGTACAGAAGATCATTCTTTGCTGGAGGGCAGTGTGCGCCCCGAGGATGTCGCGGACATCCTCGCGAAGAGACCGATATGTCTTCACACAGTGAGACATATCGCTGCTCAAGGAGGAATAACCCTCCTCGAGCTTGCGGAGCGAAGAACCATGCTCCGCAACAACAACGGCGAGGGAATTCTAAACCTCCTCCGCCCCTGATTGATATTCAGGGGAATAAGCGATATATCCTCGAGCGATTGATCTCGAAGCGCTCGGTGCCTTTGAAGAAGGGGAAGCGTACCGAGTACTTGGTACGCTGGCTGGGATATTTCCAAGAGTTCGACTCTTGGGAACCGATTGAGGTTCTGAGGGCCGACGACCCAGACCTTTTGACTGAGTTTGAGAAGAAGTCTCAAACTCATAATGCGAAGTAGCATCAACAGTAGGTGTTGATGCATTCAGGGTATCAATTAAACCCTGAATTTCGGCGGGTACGGAAAATCCACCGTACCCCCGCAACTCCTCCTCTGAAAGACGAGGAGTGCCCTGCGTACACCGCGGGCAAACGAGGTGAGAAGGGACACCACATTTTAACCCTTCTTTGAGGCAAGCAAAATGGATGTATTCCATTTTGCCTGTTCGTGAGTGCTTTAAAAAGTGCTCGCGCATTACGTGAACTTTATTCACGTAATCATCTGGGCTTTTGTTGTAGTTGTCAACAAAAGCATTCCAACTCTGATTCAGGACGTCTTTACCGTCCCTGTTCTTCCTTGACCCTTTCCGGCTCGAATAATATCGAACCTGGAAAAAGAGGTCAATAAAGTACAGACGTCTATCGTCTGTACTTCGATCGAATCGACGTGACTGGATGTCTTCGCAGTCATCCAGCACGTTGATATCGAATAACGCATACTGGCAGTCCCACTTACGGTGAGCGCCACTGTTGGGGGAAATAGCCCAGCCAGGGGTCCAAAACCCCACTCTGTACGGAACATGTGGTTCCGTAAGATGTTACGCTTTAGAAGCGGCAGCCGCCGCTTCTTTTCGAGCCCTTTTAGCAGGCGGAGCACCGCATGCTTCAACACCACGCGCCGGGGTTAAATCACCCCGACGTGGAGAAGTACTTGGTCCAGGTGGGGAGCTGCGTTCCCGCAACCACCTGTGATAATCATTGTCGCTGTCATAGCTGACAGCGACACCAGAGTCGTCATCGCTGTTAGGCGATAAACACCTAGCTAGTTTCGACTCGCTAGATCCTTTACTGGGGTCATCTGTATCCCCATCACTTTGTTCGGAGTCAGAACTCCCGAACATGGCCCTCTTGGCAACACGCCATTCGGAAGTTTCCATCGTGCGAGATGTTGCATTAGCAACATCTCCCTATTTCTTGTCAGATGCCGCCTTAGCAGCATCTGTGGTCGAAGACGGTACGTCTTCCGACCTTTGCGTAGTTGACGCTTTTAATGCAGCGTCACTGTTGTCACTCAACACCTCAGCACCTAGTGCTGAGGTGGAGGAAGAAGCTCCTTCATTGTTTTCAGCAGCGCTCTTTAGAGCGCCGCCGCCGTGTGTCTTGACCATCGAGTCGATGGTCAATCAGTTGGTGAATGAGAAATTACGACCAACAAGTGCCACCCATGATTGGCCAAAATAAGAATTATTACCACTTAAGGTGGTTGGTTGGCCAACCACCTTAAGTGGGGAGTGATGTAATGGGGTGCCATTACATAATTGATATTCAAGTTAGAATATCACAGTTTAATTTCAGACGCGTTGTCTGAAATTTAAATAAGAGATTATAAGTTATTATTATCTACGAAGGAAAAGTCGATTCGGTATAAATACCGAATCTTGCAGGTTAACTAATAGTACAGTTAGTTGAATACTTAATATTATCATATTAATTAGGTAGTTACTATACTATTAGCCTCTAAAACACCCATTAAATAAACACTCTTAATTTTGCGTTCTCAAACCCAGTAAATATTTATATTTACTTTTAGTATAGGATTAGTTGTTACCAACTAATCCTGCCCTAATTGTATTGCGCGCTTCCTCGCAATTACAGTGTAAGCCTGTAACAGGATCAGTCCTGTTATAGGTGGTGTATGTGATTACACTAAGGTTGGGGTCAGTATTGACCGGTTCGAAAGGTTTGAACCACTGGTTATTTTAACCAATCAGGGCAGAAAACCTTGGGGGTGGCGTGTCAGCCATCCACGTGTCGGTACACAGGTGGTGTATACTACATTTTAGCTAGGTACGAATTTGGTATGTTCTACTTAGTATTACATTCAGTTTACATTAGTTTAAATTAATTTAGGCTAATTATATATTAAATATATTCAGTTTACATTTCACTCTATCTTACAGACGCACGACCTCGACCGGTCGTGCGTGTAGTGAGTGCCGTAGCGTAAGGGGATCCCTCCCCTTAGCTACACCCTTAGTAAGGGAGCCTTGCCGTTAAGGCAGTAGCGAAGCTACAGTAAACCCACCCGGGAATCTTGGCCCCGAGTAGGAGAGCTCTCTCCTACTAAGCCCTTTATAAGGGCGTATCGGCTAAGTAGCGGCGAACGCCGCTTTAAGGAAAAGTCTTCCTCTGTGCGCTAGCCGCACCGTGCGTATACGCACCGGCTACAACTAGGCTTAAGAGTCTCGGCGATCAAGTGGTGAAGACTTCCGCCACGTGATTCAGTACCCCTTCGCTGATCACCACTAGATCGACACCGTCGATCTGCGATCATCAAACCGCAATCTCTCCAATTCGTGCAAGATCAACTAGATCAATCCGTGATCATCGATCATCGTTCATCGATCTTGATCTTCCCTTGATCATCGATCTGCGATCATCCGAGATCTCGTCGATTCAGCACAAGATCAACTAGATCAATCCGTGATCATCGATCATCGATCATCGATCTTGATCATCCCTTGATCATCGATCTTGATCATCGACCTGT
>CM047583.1:2057058-2069781 GCA_026184515.1 Peronosclerospora sorghi | reverse complement strand
ATCGATCTTGATCATCCCTTGATCATCGATCTTGATCATCGACCTGTGATCATCCGAGATCTCGTCGATTCAGCACAAGATCAACAAGATCGATCAGTGATCTGCGATCATCGATCATCGATCTTGATCATCGACCAGTGATCATCCGAGATCTCGTCGATTCAGCACAAGATCAACAAGATCGATCAGTGATCTGCGATCATCGACCCCCCACCCCACCAAAAATAGACCGACTATGTTAACACAATGTATACCATACGATTTATTCATGATGGTAGTCTTTTCATGTTCTCAAAGAATCACTAGCAGAATCCACACGATAAAATGTTATTAACTTGATAAAAAACTCCCAATCGAGAGGTGCTGTGTGTCGCGCAAGACTATAAACATTGACAGCGTCACGTAAATTCGTATAATTATTTTTTTTAAATATAAATGTATAGCTCAGTTGGTAGATCACCGGAATTTCAATCCGAGGGTCTTGGATTCGAATCCCGATACATTTAAGGGGATATATTTCAACTGGTAGAAACTATGTTTTGCAAATATAAGGTTATCGGTTCGAATTCGATTATCTCCATATTCATATATTTTAACATATTATAAATGGGGACTGATAGGTGTACCTCACCCCCTTGTTACATGTACCTCACTTTTGATACGTGTACCTCACTTTGCAGTTGTGCGCTGGCCCCGATATAATCTACACCTATCACTCCCCTTTCGAGAATACAGTATATAGTATACAGTATACATAACTAAAATTCAGAGAATTCACCTATACCTGTAATAAGCGTAGCCGCAGAAGCCACCACCCGAACTGGCCACTATCTACTCACCGGTGGCATTGTTTTCGCAACCATGCAATTTATCTCGGGCCCAGTTGATGACTGGAACGATAAACGGGAAGGCGTTGAGGTGAATCCAAATTCCACTGAGGGCGTAGGCGTATGAGTTAGTAACGTTTTATGTGTTGTGATTCTTCAGGCCCTGAAGCTCGCCTTACAACTGCGCAAGTCAGAAGACGAAGAATAAATATTTGGCTCAGAGGAGAGTTTAAGTGTCGGAAACAATCGGAATAAACTCAGCACGAAAGTCATACAGTGTTGCCGCATATTTTGACGACGTATCTCTAAAACTGAACTTTTCTAGCTTGTGCTCGGCTTGAAAGGCAAAGATAGCGTCTGCGAGAGATTATGGCGTGGTCTTAGGTGCCGTCACACCTGCTTCCCAAAATGGTTTCTATGTATCCACAGAGTGCTCGTGAAGAGCAGCAGTGGCAGTTGTCTTGCCTGGTCATTAATAGGAACAGGAGCAAGTGCCACGTTGTTTTGCTTCGCAATCAAGTTGCACAAAGTTGAGTGCCTACAAATCGCTGCCTTTTGAATAGACTCCCAATGCAAAGGAAGGTGTTTCACCGGTTCCAACCCGCTTGGTACAAAGAACACAACCCAGTCAGGCACTCGGCACTCGTCAGGGATCGCGATATTTTGTAGAGAACAAGTCTGGTAGACAACTAATTCTTCAAGAGGGAGACCTCTCGATCGAAAACTGTATGGGAGAACATCACGGCGCTTCTCACCACAGAGAAACATCATAGGCTTCTCTTTGCAAACCGCTGGCAAGCCACCATTATGATTCAGATATTTGGACAGCATGTCCGCTGAGCCAGCATCGTCGCCTTTGTAGATCACTCCGAGGGTCAGTAGCTCTCGCGACGTGGCTGCACCCACAGAGAAACGGGCATCGATTGTAGCTTTTTGAATACCTGCTGTTTCAACTCCAACTCTAATTTATTGACAGCGTTGCTCACAGCAATTGCACTACGTGGACTTGTGACCCAGATGCCACTGTAGCGCTCCAAGTGTGTCAGCACATCAAGAAGCTGTGCACCATTAAGGTATTCAAACGTCAAGACGTCGGTAAAATAAATTTTATGAATTTGATCGGAGGACGATCCAGATTCAGCTTTCTGCTCAAACGCCGCCACGTCCTTATCATCCGCTGCCTTAAGCAGCAACACCGTGACAGTCGTGCTTAAAATATAGTACTGGTAAAAATAGATATATGTAAAGTGAGGTACACGTATCAAAAGTGAGGTACATGTAACAAGGGGGTGAGGTAGACCTATCACTCCGCATTATAAATATGCAAAAGAAAACAAAAAAAATTAAACAACGTTATTTATTTCAAAATTTAGAGAAAACTTTGCATTAAAAATTATTTGAAGAAAATTAAATATTAATAAATATTACGTTGGAAATTACAACAAAAATGGTTCTTTTTTCATCAAAATTCTTCTATTACTCGAATTAAAAATTTATGTATTTTAACAGGACGTTCTAGAAGTATTTATCGTTTATTTAAAATTTCACGAATTCAATTACGAAAATTAGCATCAATTGGTTTCTTACCAGGTGTTTCTAAATATAGCTGGTAATTATACATTTATGATTGTTACAGATACTCTAGCAAATTTTATTTATTTTAAAGATTTATAAGTTAGTTTGTTAAGATTTTTTTTAACAAATTAATTCCTTAATATTTAAATCGTTATAACGAAATAAATAAATAAATTTGAACGGTTAAATAGGGGGGGATCAAACTTAAAGTTTAGACCAAACGAAATAAACGTTTATATCAATCAAATATCAGGTTTATATCAAATTGATATACACTCTGAGTGACCCGTTTATTTCAATTAAAAAAAGTGTTTATTTCACCTCAAATACGCAAATCAATGTGATTGGAAGTAGTGTTGATGCAAGGGCCAAATGCCGATTGGGCGTGTTTTCTCAGGGGCATAATTCTTCCTAATAGATCGCTGCGTGAGGTAGAAAAAAAAGAATAAAACGACGTCGGACCTGACAAGCTTCTTATCATGCATCTCACACCAGCAAAAACCGGGTCTTCCAAGACAGTGAAGAAAGCGCACCTTCAGGATACGGATTTCCTTTTCATTGTCTCCTGGCTGGAGACAAGTCTAACTTTGAGTCTATGTACGGGACTTCAGGCCAAACGAAGATCGGTGTGACCATAAAGAAAAAAACCGCCGGACTACGAGACCTTGCCGCTTCCCTCAACAGGCAGAGAAAGGGACGCCTAAGTGTTGACCATAAAGGCATCAAGGGTCGCATTCGGACATACCGCAAGAACCTGCAAGTGGCACTAGCTGCTGAAAGGAGCACCGTCTTCGGAGTAACGGAGGAAGACCGGCGGAAAGGGATATTTACGGTCGAGCAGAAGCTCAACAGGATCTGCGCCCATTTCGAGCGGATGAAGGCACTCTTTGGCGAAAACCCAGCAGTTCAACCCCTCCTGATTGACGATTTGCTGGCGGCCCCAGCTAACAGCAACGACGAAGACGAGGAGGCGACCGGAGAAGTGGAACTGCACCATGACGAAACGCAGCTTGGAGATGCGATGGGTGAGTCCGTGTGTTTATGTTAGGAACGGGACGGAGCAGAGTATCCGCGACGCAAACTGAAGCTCTAGGATGAGTCTAAATTCTCACTTTTCATCTTGCTTTCCATTTTGCATGTGCGATCCATTTTTAGGCTCACCAGCAAGTCCATTAGAAAGTCCACCGGGTACCGGTCAGGAAGAGGAAGTTCGGAATAGCCATGCACGAGATGTCGCCGATGACGTTCCGCCCTTGCCGTCTCCCCTACCTGAATCCCTAGTAACGCCTGGGAAAAAGAGGAAGACGCCGCCCGGAGGAACAACGAAAGATAAGCGCAAGGCTCCGCCATCTCTGCAAAATGCCAGCATGAAGTCGCGCCAAAATTTCGCTATGGCGTTAAAGGAGGAAGCACAAGAGAAGGTCGGGAGGCAGATGATAAGAGACTCCAGTGGGAGAAGGAGAAGTGGGACGATGAGAAGCGCGAGAGGGAGAGAGAGAAGGAGGAAATAGATGCGACATGGGCTGCAGAGAGGGAGGAGAGAGAGCACCGATGGGTTGTGGAAAGGGATGAAAGGGCGCGCAAGTTGGAGTTGGAAGAGCGGGAATTGGGGTTGCGCAAGAAAGATGCGGAAAAGGAAATTGTGCTGGCAGATTTGAAGAAGGGGAAGAGTGCGGAGGAAATAGAAAAAAATCCTCAATCTTCTGAGATGTTAAGTCAAAGCATACTACTCCTTTCGAGCTCGCTCTTTAGCAACTATCGCAGACGATGACACCATCAGCAAGTTTAGAATATCTTTTGTGCTCAAACTCATACCAGTAGACGCATCAATCTTTTCCACAACTGTACTCGAGACTTGCTCTTTATACTCCTGAAGGTTTAAGATGTGCTCCTCAAGCGTTTCCTCCATGATTAATCGAAAGACACGAACGGTTCGCTTTTGTCCAATGCGATGCGCGCGATCCATTGCCTGCAGGTCGATAAAGGGATTCCACGAGTGATCAATAAAAAATAACCGTGTCGGCGCCCGTGAGTGTTAGTCCTAGTACACCAACTGCCGTCGTCAGCAACAAGACATCGATGGATGGATCAGCGTTATAATGTTGGACGATGTCTGTACGCTTGGAGGGTGGCGTTTGACCATCGATGCGCCGGTATGTCACTCCAGGTAACGCATCTTTTAACATTTGCTCCGTGAGATCTAGTGGCTGCTGCAAAAAAGCAAACACCTAACACCGATGCGGTGAAAAGTTCGTGTCATCGAAATCGTCGGTGTCCGATGCAATGCCTCGGGAAGCTCCGCGATCCCACGCTGCAACATCGCAACATTCGACCAAGAGATCCCGCAACCCCGCCAATTTTCCAGAGCACTTCCAGCTCAAGAGTGCTTTTTTCTCAGTGACACTTAATGCCCGAGATATGGCGCCGTCTACATCGAGGGCAGTGTGAACGCAGATTTTGCGCAGTATCTGGATATAAGTTAACACATTCGTCAACGGCTTTGTCTCCCCATGTTGTCCTCACGTTTCGCCGTTGTACTTGTTCGTATGCTCTCTCTTGACGAGGCTAGTAAATAGAGGCACCTCTGCAGTGAAGATAGGGGTAAAAGAATATTCGAGATGATCTTCGGAGGAAGATCCTTCAGCACTTGATCTTTGGTTCGTCGTAAAAGAAAAGGCAAGACTTTCTGATGCAAGCGAACGATTGCAATGGCTGCCACCTCCTTCTGTTCCCTCTTCGCATTTCGTTCCTTAGATTTGGTTATAGGAAGCGTATACTCGCGACAAAAGAGAGCAAAGTCGCCCAAGTACACGGGCATTAAAAATTCAAACAGAGCCCATAGATCTGTGACATTATTTTGCAAGGGCGTGTTGCTCAAAGCGATTTGATGGGATGAATGAATTTTCCGGACAGCTTGAAACACTGTTATAGTTGGATCCCGAATTAAATGGGCTTCGTCCAACACCACATAAGCGTAGTTGACGCTTGCCAAGGACTGGATATCTGCACACAAGATGGAGTAGGTGATTAAAATCAAGGTAGGACCTGGTCCGAGATCGGAATGTCATGCCCATTGTGCAGAGCCTTTCGCTCACATGCCTAGCGGGAATAGTCTATAATCGATGCAAAGAAGCCGGGGAGATATCGCTTGGTTTCTTGGGTCCATTGAGGAATGACAATTGGTGGACAAACAACAAGACAAAGCATTGCTTGATCCTTGCTTTTACTTGTCGCTACTGTCGCGACCATATCAGCCAGTGTCTGCAACGTTTTGCCAAGTCCCATATCATCCGCAAGGATCCCATGAAGATTGTTTTGAGCCATAAAGAAAAGCCAATCCACTCCATGCTGTTAATACACGCACAGCGATGTACCTGGAGCTAGCAACGTCTTCACATCAGTAGACAGCCTTGCCTCGATGAAACTCTGGAGAAAAGTACGGGAATCCTCTTTCTGTTGAACAATCGTTCTCAATGAATCCGGAAGAATGTGTCCCCGAGGCGCTAGATCCATTTGAGGTGGAATCAATGGAACCAAGGAAGCGAATGCCTTAGCAGCACAAATGCGAACAAATATTCGACGTGCGAACTCATCGTATTCATCGCGTAATACACGAGACTGGGTACATATGGCACTAATTCCACTCCAAGCGTATAAACCATGCTATTGAGCACCATCGCTGCGCCTTCAAGCACTTCTTTACTTAAATTTATACTGGAAGGGGCACCATGGCAAAATACCGCAAATATGGATTTATACACAGCAAACATAGCGATTTCACGATGCCTCCCTTCTGCGTTCTTCTTAATCGTAGCAATCGCATGAGCCACATCTCGCCGCGTTCGCTGATCGGTATGTGGTTCCTGAGTCAAGCGCGCGAGGTGGTCAAGCCAAGTCAAGTAAGTCGTCATCGCGCTACCTTCCACATGTGGCACCACAAAACGGATTAAGTGCATGCACCGCTAAATAGTGACGTCGTCAACTTCTGGATACGTCCACGCTTGGGAGATTCTATCCTCTAAAGCATGGCACACTTGGAAGAGAGAAGCTCCGCCACACTTACAAAATTCACCCAATGCCCGCAGCAAAGAAGATTTCAATAATTTGGGTTTCCATCTGGACAATACGTTGCAATGATCGAAGCTGATCGCTATAAAATGGCGATGTCGATATCGTTTTTAATGGCGGCTGTCTCCACTGATGGACTGCAAACGTTTCAACCACGTGGTCAACAGAAGCCTGTAAATAAACAGTCGTTGGGATTGCTCATTCATGTTCTCGCAATGAAGTTGATTCCCAGAGAAATCCCATTTCAAGAGTGCTATAAATGTTACACACTGTCGCTCCCCAGAACTACAGAATAGACCGTCCCGAAACAACTGGACCAGCTCAGTCATACACGAGTGAGAAAGGGGCACATGAGCAGCCGCAAAGCCAATATCATCAGCAAATATTACACGAGAGGACACATTCTGCTTGGCAACTCGGTCCGTGGAGCTACTAACATCTACATCAGTTGTCGTACAATCCGAATGCACCACTTTGACATTTAAGCTTTTAATATCAGCCGTAGACCACAAAAGCTTGGTCCAAACTGGCAGATTCTCAGCTAAGACGTCCATGAGCAACGCACCTTTTTACAAGCTGCTTACTGCCCTTTTCCAGGCTAGAAGCAAGCTTTGTTGAATAGTCTCATCATCCGACAAAAGGATTTAAAACAGTAAATGTGGAAGAAAAAATCGAGAAAAGGCGATCAAACGCAACTTAAAAGAAAGGAAATTCTCCCGAAAGAATAGTTGCGGCACAAGTTGCACTGGATGTCCGAACAAATTGCGAGTGATGATGCAGCATCGGTACCGTATATGATAAGTGCTGCCAAATAGCTGCCTTCACCACTTTGTCATTTGGTAACAACGTTGCGACTGGAACGGAACTATACACGCACTTATACCACGCACTTAACGCTTGAACTATGCTAGCCTTAATTAAACCAGCCCCGTCGTGAAGCTTCAGAGACCTCCACAGCAGAAAAGCAGTCTTAATTACAGTTGCTGAATCAACCCGATCCAAATATGCAGCAAACTCCTTGAGCATATCTGCGACTAGAACTAGAACGTCTTCCTCGAAACAGCTTCGGGAAAAGGCCGTCGCAGTATCATTGAAAACAAGTGGAACCAGCGCTTCGCCATCATTGCTATGAGCTCGGATAAGATACTTCAGTCCCAATAAACCACCGTCGCAAGCCTGCCACGTCGATCTACTGAATAGCGTGCGCACGACTTGTAAATACTCAATCCGTGTTTCTCTACTAAAGAGACTCCCAAGTAAAATTCCAAAAACCTGTGCACAAACTTCGCGAACAGAAGAGATAGACTCGTCAACTGAGTAGTCCACAAACTGATCCAGCGCTAACACGCAAATGCACCAAATCAAACATTCTTCCAGCCACTTGTTGACACAAGTAGGCTGCTCACTATCCTGCATAGCCGGTCGAACGGCATCGATGGCAGCAGTCACATGGCTTGAAAGAAGAATCTGCCGCAACGACAAGAGTGCACCATGACGCACTTCCCATTTCGAATAAAACAACTTTCAAACAGATCGGAAACTAAATTTGCGACAATGATTGCCTTTGTCTGCGGTTCAGCCCCACCGATCCGTCCACAAGAATTATTTCCAACTTCCTTCGCAACATCATGAGAGCCCGTACCCAAATCCATTTTTATCCGCTTCTCCCGTGCGTCTTTGACTATATTTTTAACTGAACGGCGTTTGAACCGTTAAGGGAACGACAACATCTCAATCGCTTGCTTTCGATCAGCTGTGTTAATGAATCCTTTGTTTTTAGGAGGCTGCGCTTCACTTGCTTCAATATCATCGACGATTTCCAGTGCATCTAAAGAGTCGGAAGCAACCAGCAGTCAGCACACAGTCTATCGTCGTCTATCTGCAACTCACTCACGGCTTTGATTAAGACGTGGCAGTAGATGATTCCTCAATGTGACTTCGCGCGTTTTCCAGATGGATTCACTTGCTGCACTGAGGCGCTTCAGTAACAAACGACGCTGCTTAACGCCATAGATGCGCCGCGCTTCTTCCGTCACATTTGTCGTATAGTTATATTCCTATCACAAGAATCGTGTTGCGTCATGTATCGTCGATCATAGCGTGAAACCAAACCATCCACTTACTTCGCCACCTGCGCAGGAGCGGTGCACCCTCCAGCACGACTCTACTGATATCCACCGTCTTTAAATTAAGCCCCTCCCAATGCAGTAAACATAGTCGCAGACTATGTTTACTGCATTGGGCGGAAACCTCCGGCATAATTTATAGCTAGAGTCGTTAGTTTCAGATCATCCCGACGGCAACCACTGGATTTCCTCACAATTCCGCCCTGGAGCTCTTCTTCAGCCTCCTCCGTAACATCCCCCTCTTCATAGAGATCCGCCCAAGCATCCCCCAAGTGCGCGAGCATGTTGAGCAGCACAATGCACACGGTCACCCAGTTCCTGATGTGCTTCATGTCTGTAATATCGCTTAAGGGCCAACGGATCTTTCGGAGATAACTCCACCTTCCTTTCAGAACCCCGATGCAATGCTAGTTTCTGACCCGGGAGTGCGCCAGGCAATAATTGAACTCTGCTCTCTCTTGCACCAAAGCATCCGGAGACTTGTAGCAAGGCACCACGGTGCTCGAGCTTGCGTAGTCTGAGTCAGCCATCAGGTAGTCGCCTGTGTAACCGGGTTACATTTGAGTTACATTTAGTGTTGGTGTACATGAGTACACTACGGTTGAGGTCAGTATTGACCGGTTTGAAAGGTTTTGAACCATTGGTTATTTTAACAAATCAGGGCAGGGGCCCTTGGTGTGGTGGTGTGTCAGCCATCCACCTGTCGGTACACAGGTGTGTACACTACATTTTAGCTAGGTACGAATTTGGAATATTCTACTTAGTATTACATATAGTTTATATTAGTTTAAATTAATTTAGGCTAATTACATATTAAATATATTCAGTTTACATTTCACTCTAAAGTGAGACGTGCGACCTAGACCGGTCGCGCGTGCAGTGAGTGTCGTAGGTAAGAGGTAGCCCTCCCTTTACTTACACCCCGTAAAGGGAACACAGCCGTTAAGTCTAAGTAGTAAACCAACCCGGCAATCTTGGACCCGAGTAGGAGATCTCTCCTACTAAGCCCTTTATAAGGGCGTATCGGCTAAGTAGCGGTAGATATCGCTTTAAGGAATAGTCTTCCTCTGTGCGCTAGCCGCAACGTGCGTATACGAACCGGCTACATCTGGTAGCACTTGTAGTCCATCAAACACCCCTGTTGGTAGACTAAGGTATCCTCTGCAAAGGATGAATCAGTACGATTGGCATAGTTTGACCCTCGTCCAGCAGGAAGCCTTTAAAAGGCTGTTACCCTTAATGGGTGACGAAGGCATGAAGCTCCTAGTGGAGCAGGGCCTTGAGGCCGTAAAGGCAAGGGTTAAGGTCCTCATCGCTCATGAGGCGAGTTGTAGTGGAGGTCGTTACACGGGGGTGCGCCCTCCATTATCATTGAAAATAAAGGAGTTCACCGGGAAGAAGGGTGACAACCTTTACGTGTGGTTGCGAGAGGTCGAAACGGCCTTCGCCACAGCGAACATGATCGCTGATCACTTGCAAGTTGGACTTGCACTGACCCATCTTACGGGTAAAGCCCGTGCATGGGCGTTTACGTCTTCGGAGTCAGTCATGGACGTGTTCCCAACCTGGGAGGTCCTTAAGCAAAATCTTATGGACATGTACGCAACGCCTGATCTGGTTTTCCAGAATCTGCTGGCGTTTCTGAGGTGCCGTCAGGGAACTAGGGACTTGGAAACATATATCCAAGAACTTAAGACCCTGTTGGCAGGGATGTACGCGAAAGCGTATCGGACGATGTGTCCATCCCCGTCTTCATGGGAGGCCTGAGAGAAGGGCCAGCACGTTCGGAATTGTTCCGATGCCGACCCGAATCCCTGGAAGAGGCATTCAAGATGGCGTTCAACGCCGAGAGGAACTTCCTTTCCTCTAAGGTGGGTCCCGAACCCATGGACTTGAGTCAGGTTGAAGCGGAGGAGAAACCTCCGGCTAAGATTCACTCTGGATCTTTCTCGCAGAGCTTCGAGACAGAGCTCTTGGCTATGTTTCAGCGGCATGGGCCGCTGAGATGCTTCCTGGGTGGGAGCATGGATCATCTGCGGAACAGATGTACGAAAAATCCCCAGCGAGACACTCGCTACAAGGGACTAATGGTGGGGAAAAAGCCCTTGTCCAAGCCGTCGGGAAACGACGGCTCCCAGTAGGTGCGGGGCGCCCTACTGGGGGATCCCTCAGTGCTGTTAAGCCCCAGGGTAGGGACGACAGCACAAAGCCCCGGGGGAAACGGTGATTTCTAGCACCGAGTTGGTGTACCAGCCAGGTTTGCTGGTAGTCCTTGCGGACGTGGAAGGCTTTGATAAGCCTTGGAGAGTCTTGATAGACTATGGAGAGTCTGAAAATTATGTCAGATGGTCTTCTGTAGAGGTAGAGAAGAGTCGGCTGTATGCCGAGGCCCTAGAGGCACGTTCTAGTGACGTTGTCAAGGTCCGTCTTGCGACAGGCGTACAGATTTCTGTACCCAAGGTCTCGATTGACCTTAAGCTGAAGTTTGCAGACTTCTACAGCTTGGAACGTTGCCTAGTCCTGGATTTGGACTCGAGGTATGACCTCATTCTGGGCATGAAGTGTCTAGAACGCCACGAGCCATGGATAGACTGGAAGTATAAGTCGATTGGATCAACGCACCCGTGATCGGGTGAAGCATTGGCAAGTCATGTACCCACCTTTGCTCGATCGCAAAAGCGATTCTGGCGTGAGATGCCAGAGATTGGGATGTCTGAGATGATCATTCCCAATGACGTTTAGGAAGAGTTCCTTAACGAGGGAGATTCGGCGATTAATCCCCACGCCGTTAACGGTGAGACTGTTGAGTTGCCAGTGGCAGAGGTGGATTCCTCTGAGGCAACTCCAGTGGTAGGGGTAGAGACCCCTGTGGTTAAGCGCGAGGAGCTTCCAAGCGAATAGACACGTATCTCGTCTCTTTTCCACGTCGGAAATGATTCCGACCACGCCGTTATAGGCGAAACCGGCGAGTCACCGCTGGTAGAGGTAGAGACCTCTGTGGATAGGCTCGAGGAGATTCCAATAGATGGGGCAATTGACTCCCCCCATCTAGGTCTCGGGATGAGTCCCGAGGCCAGTAGTCAGCAGTCCTACAGGATTCTGAATAGTGTGACAGGTATTGTCACAGAAGGCGTAAGCCTGGAACGGTTGCCTGGGGTAGGCGAACTGTTGTCGTTGGAGTAGATGTCCTTCAACGAGTTTGAAACTGCTTTGAAAGCAGATGAAATCGACAAAGTTGTCGTACTACGTCCGTAAGAGGAGTTGAACTCCTCATCCACGATGGACGAGTCAGTTTTGGTGCAAACCAAACAGGCATTAAATGACCGAAGCGTCACCAGGAATATTGCGGATCCTGAGGACCCATACCATTCCTTACTTAATGAATTCGGAGATGTCATTAGTGACAACCCGCCGATGGGGTTACCACCGGATCGGGGAGTCCGACATGAAATTGATTTGGTTCCCGGAACCAAATACTGCGTCACTAGGCAGTGGTCTCTCCCCAAGGAACAATGCGACGTCATCGACGAATTCTTCAAGGGGAAAGAAGAGGCAGGGATGGTACGGGAGAGTAAGTCTCCCCACTCATCTCCCACTTTTTGTGTTCGTAAACCGAACGGAAAGTGGCGCATTGTGCATGCGTATAACAAGATGAACGCAGCTACTGTACCCATGCAAACTCCGATTCCTCGGAAGGATGTCCTCCAGAACAATATGGCGGGCTGTACTGTGTACAGTGCCTTAGATCTGGTGGACGGGTATTATCAGGTGCTCATGCGAGCCTCCGATATTCCGCTTACAGCGGTCAGCACGTCTATTGGCATTCTGTGGGAGTGACTTGTTATGCCACAGGGGATTTCAAATGCACCAGCGACTTTTATAATCGCTTGGTGAGTCAACTCTTCCGCCCTCACAGAAAGTACGCTCAGACGTACTTCGACGATATATTCGTCCATAATCGTGCGGAAGGCGACTCGTCTGATGTTCAGACGCATCAGATACACCTTCGATCTGTGTTCGAATGTATGCGAGAGCATAAGTTATATGCGAACGCATCCAAATGTATCTTTGGTGCTGAGGAAATTCCTTTCCTCGGATGCTTTATCGGTAAGGATGAAGTGCGGGCG
>CM047583.1:1911680-2056958 GCA_026184515.1 Peronosclerospora sorghi | reverse complement strand
CGCCCGCACTTCATCCTTACCGATAAAGCATCCGAGGAAAGGAATTTTCTCAGCACCAAAGATACATTTGGATGAGTTCGCATATAACTTATGCTCTCGCATACATTCGAACACAGATCGAAGGTGTATCTGATGCGTCTGAACATCAGACGAGTCTCCTTCCGCACGACTATGAACGAATATATCGTCGAAGTACGTCTGAGCGTACTTTCTGTGAGGGCGGAAGAGTTGACTCACCAAGCGATTATAAAAGTCGCTGGTGCATTTGAAATCCCCTGTGGCATAACAAGCCACTCCCACAGAATGCCAATAGACGTGCTGACCGCTGTAAGCGGAATATCGGAGGCTCGCATGAGCACCTGATAATACCCGTCCACCAGATCTAAGGCACTGTACACAGTACAGCCCGCCATATTGTTCTGGAGGACATCCTCCCGAGGAATCGGAGTTTGCATGGGTACAGTAGCTGCGTTCATCTTGTTATACGCATGCACAATGCGCCACTTTCCGTTCGGTTTACGAACACAAAAAGTGGGAGATGAGTGGGGATACTTACTCTCCCGTACCATCCCTGCCTCTTCTTTCCCCTTGAAGAATTCGTCGATGACGTCGCATTGTTCCTTGGGAAGAGGCCACTGCCTAGTGACGCAGTATTTGGTTCCGGGAACCAAATCAATTTCATGTCGGACTCCCCGATCCGGTGGTAACCCCATCGGCGGGTTGTCACTAATGACATCTCCGAATTCATTAAGTAAGGAACGGTAAGGGTCCTCAGGATCCGCGAGGATCTTGAGGCCGCTTCGGGCATTTAATACCTGTTTGGTTTTCACCAAAACTGACTCGTCCATCGTGGATGAGGAGTTCAACTCCTCTTCCGGACGCAACACGACGACCTCGTCGACTTCATCTGCTTTCAAAGCAGTCTCAAACTCGTTGAAGGACATCTCCTCCAACGACAACAGTTCGCCTACCCCAGGCAACCGTTCCAGGCTTACGCCTTCTGTGACAACACCTGTCACACTATTCAGCATCCTGTAGGACTGCTTACTACTGGCCTCGTGACTCATCCCGAGACCCAGATGGGGGGAGTCAATTGCCCCATCTACTGGAAGCGCCACGCGCCTATCCACAGAGGTATCTACCTCTACCACCGGTGACTCGCCGGTCTCACCTATAACGGCGTAATCGGAATCATTTCCGACGTGCGAAAGAGACGAACTCCGGGTCTCTTCGCTTGGAAGCGCCTCGCGCTTAACCACAGGGGTCTCTACCCCTACCACTGGAGTTACCGCAGGTAACTCACCAGTTTCGCCTATAACGGCGTGGTCGGAATCATTTCCGACGTGCAAAAGAGACGAACTACGGGTCTCTTCGCGTGGAAGCGCCTCGCGCTTAACCACAAGGGTCTCTACCCCTACCACTGGAGTTACCACAGGTAACTCACCAGTCTCGCCGCTCACGGCGTGGGGATTAATCGCCGAATCTCCCTCGTTAAGGAACTCTTCCTTAAAGCCATTGGGAATGATCATTTCAGACATCCTAATCTCTGGCATATCACGCCATAATCGCTTTTGCGATCGAGCAAAGGTGGGTTCATGACTCGCCAATGCTTCACCCGACCGCGGGTGCGTTGATCCAATGGACTTAGACTTCCAGTCTATCCATGGCTCGTGGCGTTCCAGCCACTTCACTCCCAGAATGAGGTCATACCTCGAGTCCAAATCAAGGACTAGGCAACGTTCCAAGCTGTAGAAGTCTGCAAACTTCAGCTTAAGGTCAATCGAGACCTTGGGTACAGAAACCTGTACGCCCGTCGCAAGACGGACCGTGACAACGTCACGAGAACGTGCCTCTAGGGCCTCGGCATACAGCCGACTCTTCTCCACAGAAGCCCGTCTGACATAATTGTCAGACGCTCCAGAGTCTATCAAGACTCTCCAAGGCTTATCAAAGCCTTTCACATCCGCAAGGACTACCAGCAAACCTGGCTGGTACACCAACTCGGTGCTAGAAAGCACCGCTTCCCTCGGGGATTTGTGCTGTCGTCCCCTACCCTGGGGCTTAACAGCACTGAGGGGTCCCCCAGTAGGGCGCCCCGCACCTACTGGGAGCCGTCGTTTCCCGACGGCTTGGACAAGGGCTTTTTCCCCACCCTTGGTCCCTTGTAGCGAGTGTCTCGCTGGGGATTTTTCGGACATCTGTTCCGCAGATGATCCATGCTCCCACACAGGAAGCATCTCAGCGGCCCACGCCGCTGCAGCATAGCCAAGAGCTCTGTCTCGAAGCTCTGTGAAAAAGAGTCCGAATGACTCTTAGCGGGAGGTTTCTCCTCCGCTTCGACCTGACTCAGGTCCATCGGTTCGGGACCCACCTTAGAGGAACGGAAGTTCCTCTCGGCGTTGAACGCCATCTTGAATGCCTCTTCCAGGGATTCGGGTCGGCATCGGAACAATTCCGAACGTGCTGGCCCTTCTCTCAGGCCTCCCATGAAGACGGGGATGGACACATCGTCCGAATACACTTTCGCGTACATCCCTGCCAACAGGGTCTTCAACTCCTGGATATAAACCTCCAGGTCCTTAGTGCCTTGACGGCACCTCAGGAACGCCAGCAGATTCTGGAAAACCAGATCAGGCGTTGCGTACATGTCCATAAGCTTCTGCTTAAGGACCTTCCATGTTGGAAACACGTCCTTGACTGATTCCGAGCATGTAAACGCCCATGTACGGACTTTGCCCGTAAGATTGGTCAATGCAAGTCCAACTTGCAAGTGATCAGCGGTCATGTTCGCTGTGGTGAAGTCCGTTTTGACCTCTCGCAACCAAACATAAAGGTTGTCACCCTTCTATCCGGTGAACTCCTTTATCTTAAACGATAATGGATGGCGCACCCCCGTGGAATAACCTCCACTACAACTCGCCTCATGAGCGATGAGCGCATTCACCCTTGACTTTACGGCATCAAGGCCCTGCTCCACTAGGAGCTTCATACCTTCTTCCCCCGTTAAGGGTAACAGCCTTTTAGAGGATTCCTGTTGGACGAGGGTCAAACTATCCCAATCGTCCTGATTCATCCTTTGCAGAGGATGTCTAGTCTACCAACCCAGGTGTTGGATTGACTACAAGTGCTACCAGACGTAGCCGGTGCGTATATGCACGGTGCGGCTAGAGCACAGAGGAAGGCTTTCCTTAAAGCGGCGTTCGCCGCTACTTAGCCGACACGCCCTTATTAAGGGCTTAGTAGGAGAGAGCTCTCCTACTCGGGGCCAATATTCCCGGGTTAGTTTACTCTAGCCTGTACTAGTGCATTATCGGCAAGGCTCCCTTACAAAGGGTGTAGCTAAGGGGAGGGCTCCCCTTACGCTACGGCACTCACTACACGCACGACCGGTCGAGGTCGTGCGTCTGCAGTTGCTGAATGAAAATGTAAACTGAATGTATATTTAATATATAATTAGCCTAAATTAATTTAAACTAATGTAAACTATATGTAATACTAAGTAGAACTTACTAAATTCGTACCTAGCTAAAATGTAGTGTACACCACCTGTGTACCACCAACACGTGGATGGCTGACACACCACCACACCAAGGGCCCATTCCCTGATTAGTTAAAATAACCAAAGGTTCGAAACCTTTCAACCCGGCCAATACTAGCCTCAACCGTGGTGTACTCATGTACACCAACACTCAGTGTTACCCGAATGTAACCCCGTTACACCAGGCGTATGAGAAAGACCCACAGTGTACGGCGCTTATCAGCGCGTTGGGTGGAAAGGGTCTTGGCTCGTCTGAGCCAACCATGTCAAGTCGAGCTAGAGCTCGTTTACACCGTTACAGGTACTGTGACGGTTTTGCTATATTATAGCACGAGCGCGGAGGATACTCCGCGGGTGGTAGTTCCTCATGATGAGGAACTGAAGTATAGAGTCCTCTTTGAGGCACATGACGCCCCTATCGGGGGTCATTTAGGTCGAGATAAGACCTACAGCGCTTTAAGCGCTTTGTATTGGTGGCCCAACATGTATAAGTGGTTCGGTGCGTATATACGCACCTGTGAGACGTGTCAGAGGGTTAAACCCTCTGCAAGTTCAGCTGCGCCTTTGGCGAACTTGTCGGTTCCAACGGAGTGTTGGAAATCCGTTAGTATGGATTTTATCTTCGGTTTTCCGAAGGATAAGGCCGGGAACACCGGAATATTGGTCTTTGTAGACCGTTTGAGCAAGATGGTTCACCTGGCGGCGGTGCCAGAGTCCATTGATGGAAAAGGAACCGCAAAAGTGTTCCTAGACCGTGTCTTTCGACAGCATGGTCTACCCGACTCCTTTGTGTCGTATCGGGATCCCCGTTTTACGGGACAGTTCTGGGGAGCGTTGTTTAAGGTGCTGGGCACCAAGCTTCTCATGTCCACTGCGGACCATCCGCAGACGGACGGTCAGACGGAACGCGTTAATCGCGTTGTCGAGGATATTCTCCGGAGTTTATGTCCGGATTCTCCGAAGGGTTGGAGTGAGATGCTTCCTATGGCCGAATTTGCTATCAACAATTCGGTCCATGTATCTACGGGGTTTACCCCGTTTTACGTGAACGGATTAGTAAATCCGAGGGTTCCGTTGACGCCACGTGTGCGTGGACCAGGGATTGAGGGGGGAGGATTCCCTGATGTCAGCCCTTTATCTGTGCGAAAGCACATCGATAAGTTTTTATCGACGCGCCTTAGTGTCTAATGACGCGTCTGCGATGCCATGGCGGAAAGCCAAGACAAGCAGAAGGAGCAAGCTGACCTTCAGGTGCGTCGTAACGAAAAGGTATACAAAGTAGGAGAAAGTGTTTTATTAAACGCTAAAAATCTTCCTACACATTCAGTTTCCAACGTGTTGCGCAATAAACTGCGCCCCAGGTTTGTGGGGCCCTTTAAGGTACTAGCCCGAAAGGGCTTATCGTATACCTTGGACATCCCGAAGGTTATGCGTACGCATCCAACCTTCTATGTCGGTATGATTAAGCCATACCAGGACCAGGAGGCGGGCCCCCTCCTGGAGGGGGTGGAAAGCCGTAAGATCCGTAAGGCACGGCAGGGCGAAGGAAGCCCGAAAGGGCTAAAATGTGACCACGAAGCTCCGCAACGGTCGTCTCGAGAGTGGCAAGCCGCCTCTCGAAGCGATCAGTGGCATCCCACTCATCGCGGAGCACCTCTTGGGGATTATGGATGCGATGGCTGTGTCGATCACAGCGCTCGCGAATCTCACGTCGCAATTGCGCGACCTCCTCCTCCAATGCTTGATGCGGAGGGTACTCCACACTTTCATGTGGAGCGGCTGATGCCGCGACGCCATCATCGGGGTCAAACCCAGTATCTGGTGAAGTGGAAAGGTTTTCCACACTCACAGAGTTCGTGGGAGTTCTAGACTCCCCTACGGCAGGATTGCCGCGACGTCGTTGACGCTTTCGAGCGGGAGAATCCCGCTCTAGGTCAACGACCAGAGGGGCATGATAAGCCCCTTCACTCCCAGTAAGTGGGAGTTCGCCGGAGGCAGATGTGACGCTCACACTTTCCTCTGGCACCATGGTGGAGACAGGGACGCTGGCGTAGCGCGTGCGATATGGAGCACGTAATAGCTCCATCGCTTTGGCTCTGGCAAATTCCAGGCGCAACGCCCTTTCCACCCAAATGTCTCGACGGGAATAGCTGTCGTGAAGCTCATTGAAGATGGGGAGAAGCTTCTCCCCTTCCACCGAAGCGCGGAACTTCTTCTCTGCATCATCAGCACTTTCTCCCGTAGAAAGAACGAAAGGAACCTCGCGGTGGTTCTCAACAGGGGCACCCTGTGCCTTCCTGTCTAAGCGCTCTCGGTATGAGACGCTAGTTAACTGATTTTGTGTAAGCAGTTGTTGCCGGAGTTTCTCACGGCGTTCGCGTTGATACGGCTGTTCAGACGCGGGGCCAGGGGTATAGGACGCTAAACCAGTCCTTACCAAACGCCTTGCCCACCTTGGAAGGTCACGAGGACCATCAAAATTATAAGCCGCCCTTGGCAGGCGTTTGGGGGCGCGTAACGCAGCCCTTAGTGCCTGTGCGGCAAGTTGGGTGCCTTGAGCTGCGTCCAGCTCATTAGTGACGATCTCCTTTGGCGAATCGGATGTATCATCCGATATGGGCTGGGGTGGCGCACTGTTTAGTGCATTTTCCCCACGTGTGGGGAAAGGATTAGGCTGCCGACAACGCCGTTCGGCGCTGTTGGAGCGGTTAACCGTTGGGGAGGTATCCACAAGGGCATCCACCTCCAAGTTCTCGGAGTAGTGTACCTCTTCTAGAGGAGACGACATAGCACCACTGAAGGTGTATATATGGAGGGCCAGAGGAACTGGCGTTGGAGTTCTCCAACAAAATTTTGTTTATTGCGTAAGCAATAGTCTTGATGGGGGAGGATGTAACGGGGTTACATTTGAGTTACATTTAGTGTTGGTGTACATGAGTACACTACGGTTGAGGTCAGTATTGACCGGTTTGAAAGGTTTCGAACCTTTGGTTATTTTAACCAATGAGGGCATGAGCCCTTGGGTGGTAGTGTGTCAGCCATCCACGTGTCGGTACACAGGTGTGTACATTACATTTTAGCTAGGTACTAATTGGGTAGATTCTACTTAGTATTGCATATAGTTTATATTAGTTTAAATTAATTTAGGTTAATTACATATTAAATATATTCAGTTTACATTTAACTCTAAAGTGCAGACGCGCGGCCTCGACCGGTCGCGCGTGCAGTGAATGTCGTAGGTAAGATGGAGCCCTCCCTTTACTTACACCCCGTAAAGGGAACACAGCCGTTAAGGCTAACTAGTAAACCAACCCGGGAATCTTGGCCCGAGTAGGAGATCTCTTCTACTAAGCCCTTTATAAGGGCTTATCGGCTAAGTAGCGGTAGATACCGCTTTAAGGAAGAGTCTTCCTCTGTGCGCTAGCCGCACCGTGCGTATACGCACCGGATACACGCATAACCACAGCGATCAGCTCCGAGCGATCTTGGACGGGCTGATCGGAGCACGGCATGATTTGTCTCGCTTGGAGGCCTACAGGTCACACCTCCTGGAACAGCTCGCGGTGGTCAACCGGCAGAGGTTGGAGGATCAGTCCTATCGGACTTTACTCCCCACCCAACATGGTGACCTGGAGAGGAAGATCGGCGAGTTGCAGGTCGTGGTCAGGGAGCAGATCGGGAAGGTCGAGTCCTTCCAGAGCCGATCGTGCGCCTAGACCCAGGAGTCAGAACGTCGATGGGCGGCCGTAAATAGTTGCTACCAACAGTTGACAGACTTGTTGCACCTGCGCCCGGCTGCAGGTTCTAGCGTTGACCGATCTGCATCGGCCGCTTTGATCGATCTGCATCAAGATCGGACCCGACGCCACTCATTGGCTAAAAGTAAGCACCCCGAAATTCCAAAAACTCCAAGAAACGTAAGGACGCGTCGAAGGGATCAAGGGCGCGGGGAATAGCGCGCGACTACTAACTCGAGGAGAAGCGAGCGGTGCCTCAGGAGAAAGCCAAGACTCTGGCGCATCTCCCAAGCCCAAGATATGACGCAGCCGACACTTCTATCATCACCAAATCACGTGCGCCCTTGCGCCCCCGCGCTGCTCACACCAAGCGTATAGAGATCTCCTCCGGAGAGGACTTGGGGGACGGATCGGGAGATTCCGAATTCTCGATCACTGCTTTATCCAAGTCCCGATACGATCAACGCCGAGGTCCCGTTCCTGCGAAGCCTGCATCGGGGGATGATAAGGTGATCAGATCCCAGGGTGATGGTGCTGCAGGGACGCGCGAGTCAACTGTATCGGTACCTTCGTTCCAGCCCGGCACATCTGGGCTGCGCAATCACGCCCGATTGAAAGGGTTGTTGACCGGAGATCGACCTCTCCCATCGATGAATTCGGATGCCACACGCCATGGTCATCGTGGAAGATCGGTAGCTTGTACCAATCAGCCCTGACCAAGCACATATTAGACCGATCTCTATCGCGCCCATACTCCTGGATTTTTCCTCCAGCTTCAAAGGATCCTGCCTCTTCTGAATGGCGGGCGGACCTGGTCACAGCACCACAAATCGCCCTTCTGTATGCAGATGAGCCATGGAAAGTGTTCGTCCGCCCCAAGCTGGGATCCATGTTTGCATCGATTGCGTGGATCAACTCGTTCTTAGGTCGAGTGAAGGCCTTCAATGCAACCTACAGACAAGCGATCTGGGAGTCTACACACTATCTAGTGCTTCCTCCTGGTCGAGCGCAACATGATCAAGGCCTGATCTCATTCCAGAAAAACCGGAAGAAGCGCCGGAGTTGGGCGGGCGAGGTCTGGCAGACCCTATGCCAGTTCGTTCTGGGAGGGATGCTGGACCGCGAGTGCGATATCGACATATTTTTATATCCTATGGTTCTCCATATGACCAAGCGTAGGGTTGAGAAATCTGGGGTATTAGCAGACGACGGCGTCTGCTATCCTGGTCTTCATTGTGACGAGCCGATCGCAGACCTGAAGTACGATTTGATCCAGATCGATCGGAAGGAGCCCTGGCGCAATCAACACCAGAACCGGATCGGAGACCATCCGGCGCTGACTATCGGTCGATTGTGGGGTGATTTTGACTCTTGATGCGTTAGATAGCTGACCAGATAATCCATAATACATGTCATCATTTTTCCAAAATTCTTGATCACCTGATCACTTAACCAAATCTCGTCACTTTCTACAGACTTGTACCAACACGTTATCAAACACAGTTCCATCCACATCACGAAAATTACCACCACGTTCGTCACTCCACTACTCCAGTTCATCACAGTTCATCACAATAATTCATACCTTACACATATTCACACCGATCGATATACTGATCGGTGCTACTGTGTGTCTTGATCTTCATCTTCATGAGTCTGTATCACTGCAAAGCGATTCCGAATGACTCGTTCTCGCTCGAACTCTCGTAGCAGTGCTCCACAATTTAGATCGAGTTCGTCGATCCAAGTTGATTCGTCATGATCCTTCCAGCAGACCAGATATTCTCGGTGGGTGCGACCAAAACGTGTCTTCTTGACCGATAGGACATCTAGAACCTTTTACACCTCGAATTCGTCCACTTCCAATGGACTTTCTCAACTTTCCTCCGGCAGCAGAGCTTCATCAAAATCGAATCTCTCCGCTTCGTCCACCAGACAGGGCATTTTAGGCCGATCGGGGAATTCTCTGACCAACTTCAGCTTGGACACATGCACGATCGAAAAACTTTATAATCCGTGCCGATCGTGATCAGACGGGCAGCATGCTCACCTATCAGCTCTGCTACACGGAAAGGACCGTGCCACATATGATCCAACTTCTTTGCATAGCCTTCCTTGACCCGATCGAGGTATAACCATACCCTCTCCCCTGGTTCAATACCATGAGGGAGGACCTGATCGTTATTCCGATCTGCTCGATCTTGCGTGGCCTGGCGCAACTTTTCATTGTCGACTTCCTTCGCATGCTTATAATGCTTCTGGACCTGCATACGCCAACGACGGGAATCGCGATCGCGGGTCCGAGTGCAGCCGATCGGTATCGCCGCTTCAAGTGTCGATCGAGTGTCCCATCCATACGCCAGATAGAAAGGCGTTTCTCCTCGGACCCGATCGGTTGAAGAGTTGAGTGCGAATACCAGTCTCTCTGCATATTTGTCCCAGTCACGTTGGTCCGGATCGGCCACATACATCTTAATCGCCCTTGTTATTGTCTGCACCATGCGTTCAGCCGATCCGTTCGCTTGCGGACGATATGCCATCGTCGCGCGCTGCTTCTGGCCTAGCATGTTATTGAACGATCGGAACACCTCATCCATAAAACCGGGTTCCCGATCGTGTCTAATAACTTCGCTGGCGCCGAACCTTCTGAACGCGCATTCCTCGTAACTCTGGGCGATATGCTCCGCATATCGGGATGCACTATCCTTTGCGATCACCAGACCAGTGAACAGGTCGATCCAGATCAGCAGCTCAGTGTTGCCGCGCGTCGATCTGGGCAGCGACGGTATGTTATCCATTGCTATCACCTGGAAAGGGTAAGTAGCCTCGATATTTCCGGGCGATTGGCCCTTGATTATCGGTCTGTCCTTTCCGGTCTCTCAATCTGTGCAACAGACCACATATTTCTGCACGCTCCGAAAAAGTCCTCTCCAGTGAAAGTGGGCCCTGATATTGTGGTATGTCCTGCCTATGCCTTGATGTCCCCCTTCTAGACTCACATGGTAGTGATGAAGGACATCCGGCTGTAGCAACTCAGGGATCACCAATTTTGCTAGTCGATCTCGATCGGCACTGTCTTGGTCAACATCACGGCAGTAATACAGCAATCCATTGTCATCCACATCGTAACTTTCCGCGATCTTGGTACACTCTTTTGCTGGTCGTTCATTAACCTGGATAGTTAGCCGCGCAGATAGGCCTTCAAGTTGACGATCCACTTTTTTTCGTCCTGCGCCTTGAGAATCCGTTCCGCCCTTAGCTGTTGTACAACGTACTCGCTCAGCCTTTCCTTTGGGAACTATTGGCGAGACTTCTGAGTTCACGATCTAGTCGCCGCCATCACATGTACCTGATCAGAGCTGTCCTTGGTCTTGATCAACTCCGGGAGCCTGTTTATGTCCATAAGTTCATGTAGAACGGCCTCCTCGGTGATCGTCGCCCCGATCTGGTCCCGCATGGCTTGGGTCGCGAGGTGGTCGGCGCTTCTGTTCCAATCCCGTTTTACGTGCAATAGCTCGTGGTTGGGATAGTCTTTTAGTGTCTTCATCACCCGATCATTCAACAACTTCAGCCGTGGTGCCTTACAGTCGATCTCCCCGGTAATCTGCCTTATCACTAGGTTGGAGTCACCACATATGATGATCCGCTCTTTTTCTTGTGATGACAGCATATCGAGACATAGGAGGATCCCCCGATATTCCGCCTCGTTGATCTTTATGTCAGGCGTGAAATCAGCGGCGGCTGCTACTATAGACCACTGTGGTAACTTCCACAGTATGGCACTATAGGAGCCGACCTTCTTCTTCACGCTAGCCGATCCGTCGAAACTCAAAACCAGGAGTTCCTCATCCCGATCGACGATCGGTGGCGGCCGTGATATTGACTGTCGAGGTTGCTTCCTTGGGGCAATCGCCATCAGAGCTTCATCCACTTCAGACCGAGGGGTGATACTGGCAGCCAATGTGCCCAATATCTTTTCCTCTCCCTTGGTGCACTTGACGACCTTGAGGGACCACTGTGACAAGATCGCTTACCATCTGCCAAGCCGACCGTCCATTCCATTGGCCGATAATAGACAGGCCAATGTCGACTTTCTCGAAAGAACCTTTACAGATCGGCCGACCAGTAGGTTGTAGCACACATCCAAAATCCGTAGTAAAGCCAGAACTTCCTTTTCGACGATCCCATAGTTAACTTTGTTCGGCTTCAACGTCCGGCTCGTAAAAGTGACCGGGTGGTACACTCCATCATGTTCTTGCACTAGAGTGGCAGAAATGGCCCACTTACTAGCATACACAATGACGATCGGCATTTTTTCCGGATCGAAGTGTCTTAGAATCGGTGCCGTCGCCATCTTGGCCTTCAGCATACCGAAAGCAACCTTTGCACGCTTCATGTGATCGTCTGCCTCCACCTTCGGAAAATCTGCGGGTAGATCAGAGTCGCAACCCTCCCGTTAAGTTGACCGATCTCCTTCGCGCAACATATGGTAGTCAACTTCCCGGAGCTCGTACAGCACGGCCGCGTAGACCGCGAAGTCTTCAATAAAGCGGCTGTAGTAATTCAGTCTCCCTAGGAAGTACTGCATTGCCTTCAGAGATCTGGGAAAACGGGGGTTTCTCAGTGACTCCAGATCCTTACGATTAGCCTCCAGCCCACTGATTGACACCATATGACCTAAATAGGCGACCTTGGGCATGCCCCAAAAACTCTTCACAGCACTGATCGACAGGTTCCAGCGATCGCACGCCTCCAACAACCGTTCAACCTTCTCGCACAGATCGCTCCATGACGAAGCAGGGATCAGTATGTCGTCGATATACGATCGCCTCCCCAGAACGGACGGTCTCCTTTCCCGATCGGGTTCGCCCTCTGTAAATACATCATGGTTTTCGGTGGGGTCCCGATCGGTACTGATCTTGAAGTGTCCATATAATGCGTTGTCGATCAGCCTCTGGTAGATCTGGGGCGCGTTCTTCAAACCGAACGGCATACGGTTCCACTAAAACAGACCGAACGGCGTAACAAATGCGGAAATCTCGCGAGCCCGATCGGTCATGAACCACCCAAAATCCACTTTCCATATCCAGTGAGCAATACGATAGGGTCTTATCCAGATCTTCTAACATATCGCTGATCAGCGGCATCGGGTACACCATAAGCTTGGTCAACCGATTTACCAACCGATAATCGATGCACAACCTGATGTCGACGCCATTCTTCTTGATTACAATCACGATCGGCGAGGCCCACGGCGAGGTCGACGGTTTAATAATATTGGTCGCCAACAGTCCTTTAATAAGATCAGACAGCTTTTCGCGGTACTGTGGCACCACACGTCGGCATCACTGAGCTATCGGCTTGTCATCACCCACGTCGATGTCACAGATCGCTCCGCGAGCAGCAGGGGGTAAGGCGTTTCCTTTCCCGATCAGCATATGTTTCTTTTTCCATATGATCTTCTTTAGATGATCGATCTGGTCGGGACTGTTGACATCCCGATCACCCACTTGCAGATCGTCCAAGGTAACTTCGGGCGGATCGGCAGACACTTCAGGGAAGACTGCCATCTGTCTCTCCAGCTCCTGAATATATTGATCCCCGCCCTCATGTATACAAACTTTATCGTCTTCCGGGGCTATATCACCCAAACCGTCCTGATCGGTTGCACACTGCTGTTCCCGATCGGCGGTCTGCTCTCCAACGACATCGATATGCTTAGGCGCGCCATCGTGGTCCGCCCCAGCAATCCCATGTTCCCCTTTTTCTATTTCCGGCTTCGCTGTCGCCTGTTCTTGTGACGCCACCATGTTGACGAACCTTGGATCATCTGCTTGATGGTCCACCGTGTCCGGCGACTGCGGTGCCTTCCTTCGAATTAACATCTTCTTTGGTGTTGCATAGATGGGTCGTTCCACCATAGGTGAGGTATCTTCTTCCACCGGTACATCTTCGCTGATCAGATCGGTGGTCGCTTGGTATGCCAAGTTCTGCCACTCAACATATCGTCTCGATCCGATCGAGACGAACCCCATCATTCTTGGCACCTTCCCTTCCACCAGCCACATGCCAACAATAGTATTATTGTCGAGCTTAAGCGGCTTGTCACCGATATTAGTGACTCGAACATAATCATATCGGCCGGCGCTCTTCACAAAGGTCAGCACCCACCGATCGCCCCTGGTTACCCATAACTTCCTTGATCGAAAACCTTTTTCGACCGGGGTATCAGCGGATTGGCCGACTGGAATGGTGACATCTTGGTCCCACCTGACCAGATCGGTGTGAGATCCATATAGGGGCCGCCTACCAGCTAACTGGATCTGGACCTCATCCGGGAGTGTGAGCACTCCATGAGACATATCAAGGCGAATACCCACCGGCACCATGAAATCCATTCCAAACAGGGCATCCTGACCGGCCAGCGTGCCAACCCAAGCGCTGAAGAAGTAGACCAACGAATCCGATAGGTTGATCTTCACACGCGTCTTTCCTTCGGTCATGTAAGAGTTTTCACCGATTCCGACGCATTATTGTCTCTGGGTGTCGTCTATACGACATCCGACCTTACGAGCAAAGGCGGAGTCGATAATTGAGACTTCGGCCCCAGAGTCGAACAACATCGTTGCCTTCTGGTTTTTAATCTTACCACAGGCTTTCGCCTGCTTAAACCATTCGTCGGGCGCATGATACTTCCAGTATCCGCGAGACTCCCAAGGCAGCAGATCCAACTGCATGACCACCTTTGATCGGGAATATTCATCGGTCGTGAGATTGTAAACCGGATGATCCCGATCGACGCAATTGAGAATAGAACATGTATTGTCGGTTTTATTCTCCTTGCCGACATATGTATGCATAGATGCCAAACGTAGATCACTCGGCTCGATCCAGATTCCAACCTGGCGATCGTTCTAGTTTAACATCTTCTCCACGTCAGGTGGAACCATCCCCGCGTGCTTACCCGGCACATACCACTTGCGCATCAGATTGAAGAACTCTTCGATCTTGCACTGGCCGGCCTCGTGGATCTCTACACATGACTTGCACACGAAGAGGCAGTGATCGGTGGGGTGGCCGCGTCTTTCGCACTTCTTGCATATCAACTTCTTCCAGCAGTCCCCACCATCATGCTTGCTAGACCCGTAGTGAGAACACTTCTTGCGAGGTCGGTCCGGATCGGACTTGTTCCCACTCCTGCCCTTCCGATCTGCCTGGTTAGGCGTCGATCTGGTTCTTGGGGCAGGTTCCGTGACGAAAACGTGGCGATACTGGTCCTCGTCTGACTCCCGACTGGACAGGCCGCTACTTTCCTCTTCCGATCCAGTGATGTCTTCAGTCACGGTCGCCTTAACAGCACGGGCCGATCTGGTCATGGGCCTCTTCACAGGTTCGGTCTGGTTCTTCGATCTGTAGCGACACGATCCAACGGCGACCTTCGCCCTCATGCTGCGTGAGTGTTGCAGCGTCCGCAACGTATGCTCCACTTCCCCCACATCTTTGAGGCGCAGCAGAGTGAGCTGATCTTCCAGCTCTTGGTCATCAAGGGTACTAATGTAGTGACCCACGTGCTCCATAGCGTCACCGGTCGGTGGGTTGCCTTCATTGATCACTATCCCGGCTCAAATTTCAGCCACGTTCAAGCGGTGCAAGTACTCGATCGGCGTGTCGTCTCCCCGCTTCTGCATATGATGGTATTTGCGGGCGGTAGAGAATCCGGAGTTTCAGTACTGCCTCTCAAATTCTGAACATAGCAGATCCCAGTCAGATCGGAAATACCGACCCAACTGTTGGATCCAGTTCGCAGCCGGTCCTTTCAGCAGATCCCTGAAGATCAAACACCGTTCCTTTTTTTGGTGTCTGATCCCGTAAGAAAGCAGACTTTACCCGACCAAACCACGATCTGGCTTGCTCCTCGTCGGCGTCCTTGCCAGTGAAATCCTTGAGATCCGTGGTCTCAGCCATGCGAATGCGTGGGATCGCAGTGGATCCAAAATCAAAAGCGGTCGTAGAGGCTAGATTAGACCTGCGCGTTCTGCCCGCCCCTGCACCGTCTGAACCATAGTGGTCATCCGGATCGCCGATCGACTCCATGTCGAAATTACTATTCTTGCTTGATCGGCGCGGTCGGGCTGGCTGCGGCTTGCGTCTTCCTCTGCCAACTTGTTTGCCACCTCGGATAGCCTTGTCCGTTGATGCCACTGACTCCATACTACATCCCGGCAAGTATTGACATTTTTCCGGGCAGATCGGTCCTGGAAATGCGGGCGCGGAGGAGATCGGCATCGGTCTCCCATGAAACGCTCCATCATTGCCTTAAACATGGCTTGGACGTTAGATTGGGTCATGGGCAGCGTGTTGGTATCCTCCTTTGGAGGTACTGAAACCTGTGGGGGCTCCTGGGGCCCCGACCAGCATGGAGCCCCTTGCTGCCGCACGTCCTTTTTATGCTCCCATGGGGTACGATCCGCCCCCATGGTCATCCGCTCAACACCGACCTCCAACTCCATTGATCTATTAGAGGCAGGTGGAGACTGATACAACGACTTATCATCGGAGCACACATCATCGTATGCTGCCGTGGCTTCAGCGGCCTTCAATGCCACGGTGGGAGTTGGGCGGCGAACCGCCCCCACCAACGGCACCAAATGATCATGGAGGGTCGACATCGATATCTCCAGCTTCCAAGTGTCCAGATCGAACAGTTTCTGCACGTTGGCGAGGTTTTGCACTTTTATGCCGACCTCAGCCAACATCGCCAGCAGGTTCTTCACCAATAGCAACGGTCGATCGCTCTGGATCGTCTCGGTGGTGGGTCCGAGAAGGCGATCGGGGATCTGTAGGTTTAAGGTCCGCATGACCTGGTCTTCACGAGTAAATCGCTTTAACTCGTGGATGTAATACATCCTCGTCAGGTCTTGCTCCTTGATAACCCCATCCCCGACCTGCGACTTTTCTTTTAAGTCGCAGGTCGGATGGCATTCTGAGCCTCTGCTTGGGGACCTTGGGAAAATGGGGATCGTTCCGATCAGCCTCCAAGTCGTTTTTATTTTTAATTTTCTTTTCATCAAAATGTTCATTTAAATGCATAGGATCAGGACAAAAGTCCTGATACTTTCCGGAACTATAGCAAGACTTGCTATAGTCCCAATCGGCTCCGGTGGGAGCCTTATGGGGAGGAAAAACTTATTAATCCCGATCTGGTCCTCCGCCCGGCCAGATCGGACATCGCCATCCTTATCGACAACGAGAGCATAAGGCGATAGCCGTTCTTTATGTCCTCTACAGAACGATTCCACATTTAACTCTTTATAATCGATTCTTCGCGAGATATCATCACGGTGATATCCACGATCACCAAGTGATCAGGGCACGCGCACCATTGTGGTCGAGTCAAGTTCAAAATAGAACACCGTAGTGTCGAGAATCTGACCACCATCGCGCCCGGCCGTCCAACTTACGGGGGGTACCCCGCGAACCTTCGCCTACGATCCGATCTGATCGTTCGCTGCTATCAGACGACCGATCATCAGCATAGGACGCCTGATCCGATTCGTTCGTCTTCTCACCTTGCGTACCCGATGGAATGGGCTGGTAACACACTCGGTGGATCGGTGCTGTAAATCGATTCGGGGTCTAAAAACGTGAGAGCGTGCTGGGTAGTGTACCCTGGGCGGAACTCTTCACCCTGGATACGGGCATACCAGTTATACTCCAAGTAAATATACTTAAAAGGGCAGATCGCTCAATCTATGGTAGAGCCCAACCAATACGAGAATAAAAGTCCAATACTCCAATATAGAGATCCAATGAGAACGTGACAAACTCCACGAACGATATCTCCACGTAACAATCCAATATTTGATTACACGTTCCAAACGTGTACAACTTGAGCTTGTGAAGCCGACCAATACGTACTCACGTCGAGGGACTTCCGACGGGCCAAGTGCGTCTGTAACGCGTCCCGTCCGGGTATAACGAGCTAGAGGGGATTACTCGACCCTCTGATTCCAAACACTCTGCGGCGTGCGGAGGCGGCTGATGTACAATGCGAAGAAACGACTTCTTCTTGAGTTTTAAAGGCTACAAATTAACGACTAACCAAAACTATCCCCCTATGGCCCCCAATATGTACAAACATAAAAATATGTAAGTACACGCAATATGATGTGACTTACCAAAATCCGTGTTCTTGACACCTCTCGCACACGATTGGCCCAAAAGCCTCCTTAATTTTCACCAATCCGATCGCCGATAAGCCGATAGGTGTGCTGCTGACACAAGTCGACCAAAATTCTTGAGTCCGCTTCACCACAACATCGTCAAAAATTTAAACACTCACTTCAAAATTTCGGGGGTCTTCATCCCTAGTATGCAATCGGATATCTTCGTTTCCATGTATAATCAAATCGGAATGTTTCCAAAAAATGATCAAACTGTACTTCAGACCATTTGAGCTGTCAGCTCTGCAATCCTTAGTGCATTCAGTGTCTTGGTAAAAATTCTTCAACCATGTCCTGACAAGAAACATGCTTGCCGATGCTCGCCGCCGACGATATTTCCGACGGGGGCTCCACCTCACACCGTCACCCAGCTCTCTTTTCCCCTCACTCCGCTTCCATTTGGTTTCCTCGATATCACCCAAGTATAGCGTGTGAGTAATACAATATCGTGCATTCCACTTAAGTGATACTGAGAGTAACGCCACATACGAAGGTGATGGAGCGACTTATCATAATCCTTCGGGAGAAAGTTGGACGGGTACGTATAGTGCTAACATGGTCGCTAGTGTTGAGTGATCGATTGTATGAGTACATTTAGTTGAATTGTGAGAGTATTGGTGAGAGTAATTTTACGTTTAGGAAATGATGAGAAGGACTTGTAGTCGAGGCTGCAAAACTAAAAGTGATGTTTATTCATGTGAATTATCTGTCGTTGCTCCTAGCCACTTATTTTTACCTATCTGCGATTGGTTAGTTTGCCTATAGTAATTACTAAGTAAAAACGTTATGGCAACTTCAACTTCAATGTAAGAACCTAACAGAAAAATATAAAAGATGGAAGGGGACGTAACTTCCGGGGGAGGAGCCCTGGTGAACCCTAAACACCAGTACCAATATTCAACTTTTCCATTGTGGGAATCGAGCCCGTGCCAAGTGGTTGGTCTGTTAACCCCCCGGTACCAACCACTTGAGCAAGGATACGATTGTGATATTCGGCAGAATAACATAGTATCATGCACGAAAATATCACCTTCAACACTATCCCTTGATAGTTACGTGCATGGTCCATCCGTGTCCAGAAGTCTGAGCCCATCCAAAAACTTAGTGTGCTTCACTTGACCAAGTGTTTTGGTTAGCCCGTCAGCAATCATCTCGCCTGTCGGCTTGTATTCAAGCATGATGATGCCCGCTTCGACCTTCTCTCGAAGAAAATGGAACTTGATATCGATATGTTTTGTTCTCGATTGGTAAACTGGATTCTTGGCTAGTGCAATACAACTTTGATTATCTTGGTATATCGTGGTTGCCATTCCCGATGCGCAGCCAAGTTCGTTGAGAAGCAGACGCAGCCATATCGCTTCCTGAGTCGCGGAGTACAGAGCCATGTACTCGGCCTCGGTGCTTGATGTCGCCAATGTTGATTGCCTCTTGGACTTCCATGAGACCACACTTCCGTTTAAAAAGAAAACATAACCCGTCGTTGATCGTCGTGAGTCCGGATCACTTGCCCACGACGCGTCTGCAAACCCCACAAGCTCTCCCTGATTCATGCCATCAAACACGATGCTGTAATTTGCGGTCGTCTTCAAATACTTCAGCACACGTTTGGCGGCGGTCCAGTGCTGTTGACCATGACACTCGCAATACTTTGCAACTTCACCAACTGCGTGAGCGATGTCTGGTCGCGTTCATGTCGCCACGTACATCAAGGCACCAACAAGCTCACGGTATGGCCACTTGCTCACGAACTTGTCTTCGTCATCAAGCTTGGTTAATTTTTCACTCTCGTTCATTGGTGAGTGTACGTCCTTGCACTTCTCAACTCCGAACTTCTCCGCCAGGCGTCCTATGTACGCACGCTGATTTATACATATTTGCTTATTTCCTCGATCTCGTTTCACTTCGATGCCTAGACAGTACTTGAGCTCACCAAGTTCCTTGATGCTAAATTCATTCATTAGCTCACGCTTGATCGCGTTAATGTCCTCTTGTGTCCGTCCAAAAAGCATCATGTCATCAACGTGAATTATTACGAGGCTTAACTCTGATGTTGAACGCCGCACGTGAACACATAGATCCGCAGCTGTTCGCGTGAAGCCTTGCTTCTCAAGATGTGCGTTCCGTCGATTGTTCCATTCACGGGCAGCCTGCTTCGTACCGTAAAGTGCCTTGCGCAACCGGAACTCTTTGCCGGGGTAATTTTCATCCTCGAAACATTCAGGCTGATCCATGTATATTTCTTCTTTGATCTCTCCGTACAAAAATGCGGTTTCAACGTCAACATTTTCAATAAGCAGATCTTTCTCTGCCGCTAGGGCGAATGCGACATTGATCGACTCTTTCCGAGCTACTGGAGCAAATGTTTCAAAGTAGTCGACACCGGGCCGCTGCGTGAAACCTTTGGCGACAAGTCTGGCCTTGTACTTGACGATTTCGCCACTTGGGTTGCGCTTGATTCGGTAGACCCATTTGCATCCAATTGCCCTTTTATCTTTTGGCAAGTCTTCAAGCGTCCAAGTTTTGTGTTGCGCCAATGACTTGATCTCGCTGTCCATTGCGCGCTGCCAATCGTCTCTGTGCTTGCTTTGCAGTACTTGCATGTAACTTGGTTCGTTTTTCGCCATCGTCTTCGGCGTTAAAACAACACAGTGAATTATATCCGGACTCAAAGTCGTCGACGTTAAACTCGCCGCGTCTTAAATTTGGGTACTCTTGATCATAACGTAAAATTGCTTGCTTCTTGCGCACCGGCCGGACGTTCGATTCTTGCTCTCCGTCACGTCCGGGTGTGCTGGACTGCTGTGTCGTAATGGCACCTGTCGGTCTTTCTTGAACAATTTCGGGTGTAGATGTGGGTGTCATTGGTGGTGTTCGAAAACCTTCATCGCGCACTTCTTGATCGTCTTCATCATCGCTAATAATATCCAATATGCCGGGTGCACTCTCCTTTTCGTATGATTTTCCGAATGCGCTCTCTGCGAACGTCACACTGCGGGAAATAACGATTGCTCCTGTGGCCGCATTCAGTAACCGATATGCCTTGTGTTGCTTGGAGTAGCCCAGAAATTGACATCGCAATCCCGAGTCATCAAGCTTTCCTCTAGTTGCCTTAGGAACGTGAGCGTAGCATTGACTACCAAAGACACGCATGTGCACGATGTGCGGCTTCTTTTTAAACATGAGCTCGAACGGACTTGACTTGATGTTTGACGCGCATGGCAATACATTGCGAATATCCACTGCGGTCATCATCGCCTCACACCAATAAATTTTGCTGATCTTGGCCTCGCTCAACATTCACCGTGTTATTTCAACCAGAGAGCGATTCATACGCTCTGACATGCCATTTTGCTCTGGATTGTAAGGCACTGTGAACTCTTGCTTTATCATCTTGCGTCGGCAAAACTGTTCCATTCTTGCATTTTTGTACTCTCCACCATTGTCGCTGCGCAACACTTTAACATCAATGCCACACTCCAACTTGATGTCGTGACAATACTTCATAAACGCATCCATCACGTCGTTCTTCTTGCGCAACGGATAAATCATTGTGTAACGGCTTTTCATTTCGATAAACGTCACAATGTAGCGGTAGCCGGACTTCGAAGCTGGCGTTATGGGCCCTAACACGTCCGAGCAAATAGTTTTGTCTGCACGACGACTCTCTCGTTCTGTGGACTCCGTGTTTCCAGTCTTGAATGTTTTGCGCACTTGTTTTGCCGTGGCACAGACATCGCATACAGTACTCGTGTCCACGCACTCACCGCTTATGCGGCCATCCTTGATTAACTTATTAATTGTCGAGAAGGACACATGACCAAGTCGACGATGCCACAACACAGCCTCGCTTTCAGCTTCGTGGCACTCATCACTTGTTTCGACGTTAAGCATCATAATCATGCCACGTCGAGATCCTGTTGCAACGACTTGCTCTCCCTTGCTCACAGTACACCCATTCCGTGATAGCTCAACCTTCATTCCACGCGCCGTGACAACCGTCAGCGAAAATAGATTCTTGTTTAGGTCTTGCACATGAAGAATATTTTCAAGTCGCGCGTTTTTCCATGACTTGCCGTTCCATACTCGAATCATAACAGTACCTTGTCCAAGCACTGTCAACTGAGCGCTATTCTTGGCACTTGACACGATTCGTGTTGATGATGCCTTAGCATACTCAACGAACGCGTTTCGATTCTTGCACATATGGGCCGTGTCCCCGCTATCCATAACCCAATACTCTTCGTTGTTTCCTTCAGCAGCATTAAATGCCACGTTTGAGTGGTCTTCACGCTGTTCACGGGGGCTATTCGTCTTTGTCCAACAGTCGCGGGCGTAGTGTCCGCGCTTCCCACACTTGTAGCACTGGACTCCTGCTCCCTTCTTACGCTGACCTCCGGGTTTCTTGCTAGCATCGCGCTTTTCTCGACGCTTACCCACATGCAAGGCCGTTTCTCCTTCAATCCGTGTCGACTCGTTTTCCGTACTTCTTCAGCAATAAGTCTGCTTACTAAATCGCTGAAGCTGAATTGGGTAACGCTCATTCGGAATGCCTGTACCAAACTTTCATATGATGCAGGCAAGCTGCGCATCATCGTCGCACACACATCCTCTTCGCTCGGCGCGCAATTTGCTGCATTCATTTCCATCACAAGACGCTCAAGTTCCGTCACATGTGAGCTGATACTTGTTGAAGTGTACTTGAATGACGCAAACTTCTCCTTGAGCCATAGGCAGTTCGCCATATTTTGAGTGTGATGGAACTTGGCGATCTACCCCCACGCCTCTCGTGCGTTGTTTGAATTTACGACGTGCATGAGCTGTGAGTCACTCAAGCTGAGCACTATTGCTGCATGCGCTTGTTGAGCCTTGGCGGTCGTAACGCTTGAACCATCCTCCACAGCCTCCCATAATCCTTTCGACATAAGATACATCCTCATCTTGAACGCCCATAGCGAGTAGTTTTTCCCATCGAAGAGCTCCACCTTGGGCGTGTTGTCCGTGCTTGGGCTCATAACCTTTTACGTTTAGGAAATGATGAGAAGGACTTGTAGTCGAGGCTGCAAAACTAAAAGTGATGTTTATTCATGTGAATTATCTGTCGTTGCTCCTAGCCACTTATTTTTACCTATCTGCGATTGGTTAGTTTGCCTATAGTAATTACTAAGTAAAAACGTTATGGCAACTTCAACTTCAATGTAAGAACCTAACAGAAAAATATAAAAGATGGAAGGGGACGTAACTTCCGGGGGAGGAGCCCTGGTGAACCCTAAACACCAGTACCAATATTCAACTTTTCCATTGTGGGAATCGAACCCGTGCCAAGTGGTTGGTCTGTTAACCCCCCCGGTACCAACCACTTGAGCAAGGATACGATTGTGATATTCGGCAGAATAACATATTATCATGCACGAAAATATCACCTTCAACAAGTAACACATTGGCAGTGAAGGCAGTAGCCGTAGCCGTAGCAGGATCCGAGACAGTTTTTTTCTTATCTCCAATCTCTAATCTCAATTCGGGGGAGGCCAGCAGTGAGAGTGTATGTGAGCAGAAGCCCCAGCACATAGCAGGTATATTAGTGGCAGGGCAGCTAACCCGGATCCCCGGAATGGTTTTATCCCTTCCTTTTTCAAAAATTCCATCAAAAAGTTCAGCTTGACATCTACACGTTTTGCTTCGCTTCATTCTCGTTGCATCCACTATTCCCCCATGTTTACAATTTTGATTCCGACCCATTCAAAGTGGGTTCATTTTAATTGCAGTTGGTTGTGAGCAGTCTGATCGTCTATTTTCAAACAATCGGCACCTTTGTCTGTGAAATCAATCTTTTTGATAAAATCTTGAGCGTAGTGTTGACGGAAGCTGGGAGGGGGAGAAGACTCGAAAGAAAGAAAGTGTATTGTTATAATTAACGATTTAGTCCTAAACTTCAATCATAATTCCTTGCATATAAAAGACTTTAAATCACTGCGACTTCGTTCAATGAAAAATGCTCATGGGCGGCCGTCTCACGACGGCCATCTCAGTACCGGTAAAATACCGGACCAACAAATACTACCGGTACCGACCGGTTTTCAAACAGAAGTGAGGAATGTATGGACAACCGTCAGCACTTTTCAAACAGTTCTTTACCCCTAAATCTTCTCTCCCTATGAATTCAGTGGTCACGAATTCTGCCTTGACAGTCGACAGCGCCACTCAACTTGCTTTTTGCATCTCCACCCTGCAATAACTATATATACAAATGTGTTTTGCGCTTACACTCTTTAGATCTTATCTATCAGAAGCGAAATCAACATCGCTGTATGCAATCTCTATTATCACGTTTTCGGGATAACTACAAAACATAGTACCTTTCAAATATCTCACCACATACTTTGTGACGTGTGATACACCGGTCGCGAACAACGCTCAACCCACAACAGATGGCAATAAGTGATTGGAACTTTCAATGGACGGTTTCTTTGCATCCGTTTGCACCGGTATAATTTGTTATAATTTGCGTTAGAACAAAATTCACCTCCTTCCAACCGTGCCTTCTAGAAATTTATCAATCTGAAATCTTGATCAGTATTATATCCAATCTTTGGATCTCCTTCGATCTACATGCCAAGAAACTTCCGACATATCCAGGCAATTACCCCAAGAACAGATCAACGTGAGCTGTATGTATCACCAGTATATGGTTGAAGTAGACTCCCACCAACGTGATTTCGTGGGTAGGTTTTTGAATTAAAATACAGGTGTCGATTTAACACTGGGTTAAATTGATCCAAAAGTGTTATCCGTAACATATTGTACCACCGATTGCCTGTCTTTTTCATCCGATACAAATTCCTATCCTATTTCAAGATCAAATATTTCGTCATTTTGCACCGAGCGCCTCACTTTCCATCGGAATTTCATACCTTGAAAAATTCTCAATTTAATCTCATATCCCTCTAATGTCTTAGCTTTGAGATAGGCACTGGCACGTCTCCATGACGTGCAGGTACTTTCTAGAACAAGGCCATGATATAAATCAACTTAAAGTTATTTACTTCCATGACAGCTGAAAACCAAGCACTTTCTGGTCGCATCAAGCGACAAGTCTTGCCTTATACCTACCTATCTACGGTTCCGACTGCTTTCAATTTTGTTTTACATATTTGTGTGTTTTGGAGAATAATGGTTTATTGTTTCCATCTTTCCGGATAGTCTTCCAAGTCCCTATCCGGTGAATTTAAATCATCTTCTTCAGGTCTTCCGCTGTTGTTAAGGTCTCCTTTGTGAGCTTCATGGTAGCTTGACGGTTGAAAATTTTCCTTGACCTACAATGATAAAAACAAATTTCCGTTTTGTTCGATCGATTACCTTTATTTCTATCATTAATCTCGTTTATGGTTGGATCGAATACTTCTTCTCATCTTTATCATCCTTTATTTAAGCTCCCTGTTTGCCCTTCCTTATTTTCTTATTTATCTCACACTCTAAAACTGCTGCTTTGGCGCTTCCTTCAATTTCTGTCTTGATTTTGGGGTTTCCCGACTGTTCTTCACTTAGTGTTCTTAATTCCACTGAGAAACTGAGAACGTTTTCGTTGTTCGTGTGAAGCCCGGTAATTCGATGCTTTTTAGCTGTTTTTTTGGCAACTTCCGATCCAAGAATAGTTTTCTTGTTCGTTTCTTTCGTTACCGTTTCATCCCGCGCATGATCGGGCACTTGTCCGTGTCGGGGGGGGGGGGGGGCGCTTGAATTATTTGTCTTGTGGTAATGACCACCCTGGCTTCAGTAGTAGAACCTTGCAACCCTTCTTTTCGTCGTTTTGCTAAGAACAAGGTCCCTTTCTGCGCATTTATCTGACGATTTTCTTGTTTGGCTCTCTCTCCTTCAGCACGGTGATCCGAAAATCACTGTACCGATAACGGTGATTGTTTTTTTGCAACGACAAACCAAAAAGCTGGATCAATGAGTTGACTCTGCAGCACAGAGTTATCGGCCACGTCGAAGCGAAACTATTCGTCCCTGTTGAAGGTATTTGATGCTATACAAATGATCATCTCAAGTTGTAACGCTCGTGGGCAGAAAGGCATGAAGCTGGGTGGAAAGTTGTGTTGGCGTACAAGCACTTTTTTAATATGGAAGGAAATAGTGGCTTGGTGGAACGTGCATGTGCATGGGACTGCGTGTTATATGAATGTATTCAAAGGAGCGAGTCGAGTTCTTGTGAAAGCAGTGGGACGCTTGAGCGGACGGAAGAAGGTGGAGATGAATGAGAACAATGTCCCGGTGCTCGTGCAGACAGCGCCTATGCTTATGGATCCCCAAAACTATTTTACCGTCGTTTTCCCAAGTCTGTTATCGCACCAGAAGCGTTTCATATCTCCACTCATGATGTGAGGTTTGTATACGAGAGTTAACCGTTAGTGTTAGGTGTCTTATGACTGTCGAGTATCTTTTCAAGGAAATACAATTGATCACACTCAAAGTGCTCAATCCTGCGATGAAAATATGATTGTCAGGGATCTCTAGCGCGCGTTCAGTGAAGTATTTAGGTAAATCGGCGGTAAAGCTAGCTGACTAGGAAACACGAGACTCGTGGTGGCTTGAACTTGTAAAGGAAGCAACGTCGTAAAAGACAGGGCTGGACAATATGGATACTTACTATTTTTCCCAATAATATGACGAACACCAACCACTGATACTTTAGAAACGTTTTTTGACATTACAATCGTATAATTAGGGGAATGTTAAATCGACCCCCCCCCGCCCATTTCTACACATCCCGGACCCGGATGTGAAACGAGCAAGCGTCTCATACGACTACTACGAAGAGGTACGACTTACGTCCGCTTCTGGAAATGTTACTTAGGTGTTACAGATATACGAAATGTTCCGGTATTCGAAGAAAACCGGATGAGCAAATGCCCCTATATGTACGTACCTTTATTCCTGCAGGTTTGGCGGGATTTAGCAGTACAGATGAGAGTAAACAGAGATCTCGTCCGTGATACTTATCAAGACAAACATGTCCTTTTACGGTTTGGAGTCTTGCACTTGGAACTGTTGGGTGACCAGACTCGGCCTAGGGATCTTGACATTTAGTGTTTCAGCACCTCCGATACACCTGAGTGCATGAAAGTTGGAAATGTCTCATGCTGTAAATTCACGACACAAGGGAAGATGTATAATTGATGGATAAAACGCAAGCGAACTGCTGAAAGCTACAGGATGCAATCAATCTCCTACGGTCACTTCGCGACATTTTCCTTGCGTACACAGCGTAGTACGAGATTGCGTGTCAGCTATTTGTCAATCTCTTCGGAAAATGTATGTCGGGATTTTGTTCCGCTCAGATATTAACTATGCAATTCAACAATTCAAACACAACATGATGTGCTGCAAAACCAACGTGAAAACTTTACAACCGATAGATCGATTGCGCTCATTGGTCAAAGTTATCCTGTCAATGTCGTTGTTATTAGATCGGCAGAACAGGCTGTCTTGTAGTCTTGCACAGGTTTTGTAGAAAAAGTGCGTGGTACATGTTCGCAATCATGGGTACAGTGTACAGATGAGTTGATTAATGACGGTCCCCAAAGAGCGAGTGTTGGGAGAGGAGTAGTTACACCCCAAATGTTTCTTCTTAGCGGGGAGGCCATCTCGCTCCCGGTTGGTCCCGCTTCCCTATCCATCCTGGTCCCGGCCACAATAGATTCCAGTTTGGGGAGGAAACTTCCGGTTGCGAGGGGTTCACGTGCAACCTTCCCGTCGCGGCGACCCTCCATCAATATTTCTTTCGAGAGGAAGAGTTAAGTAGCACTAGTGCATGTTTTATATAAGCGAGAAAAACGATGTAATAATAGATCAGGTGGAAATATCGATTACCTGTCGCAGAGGACTGCAACAGCCTTCCAGTGAACGTCTACAGAATAAAGAACACAGGAGGAGTGAATTGGGCGGGAAATAACCACACGCATCGGGACACAAGGATAGTACCAGTTTATTGTTAACTGAGACACAAGTTATGAGACGCATAAAGCAGGTCAGGGTGGAAGAAGAGCATAAAGAAGGAATACTAACTCTTCTTCAATGGCAAAGTACACAGGAAGGAGTCACAACTAAAGCAAACACCCAGGAGCTTAGGCAAAGGATACGAGAAAATTTTGGCTGAACAGTCCGAGATGAAATTCAACAACTGTTTCAATGAATATGGAACGTGCAAAGTTCACTCGGAACGCAATTAGCGCAAATGCTTGGGGTAGTGATAAGTTAGTTTGCATTGGAACCATGCTGCAACAGCACACGTTTGTGATGAGTGAGGACCCGGCAACCGGGCAGCTCCTCACGAATAACCCCACATAGGTACTTAGGCTGGATCATCCTAACCGAGGCCTCCTTCACGCCCTAGGCTCTGCTAGACAACTAGCAAAACTTGTCAGTGGGGTCGTCAAGAAGGACTACAAAGTGCTAACATGTGTAATAGGCGTGCTGTTATATCCTTGCACTGTTAAATTGCGTGAGTAAGTAGCTCTAACTTATTTACAATATAAAAAGGGCATTGTTACATCGATGTGTAGAAATGGGCGGGGGGGGTCGAATTAACAATTGGGGGGTCGATTTAACAATCCCCTTTAACATTCCCCTATAATTAAATTTAGGTCCGTGTGTGCAATGGACAACAGTTAAAGAATAACAGTAAGTCAGGAACAACAGGGTTCCCGAAAAGCAGCAAGCATAGAGGATAAAAAAGCTGAATATTTTTTGCATGTGGCATCCATAGTAGATCTTGGGAACTAGAAATCTTAGTGTCCATTCTTGACGTTCAACGTCAAGAAATTCGACTTAATGTCGATCCAACGAACGTGAAAAAGTAAAACACTTGTTAGCGACCTCATTTAGGCACCAAATGTAGCTCAATCTCCAGTATTACGACTAACGTCGCACAGAAAAAAACAGACGAATGACTGTATCACACACGAGTAGGATTGATTTATCTCATAACACATCCAAGCTCGCGTACTATTCGTCAAGTTTATCAGGTTGTACGGTCATTGGCACCCCGCTCGCTCGATTGCACGCACAAATAATGTTAACTGTGTCGTTCTCGACGTTTCTCTCACCATGACGACGGTAGGGTAAAGAGTGGACGGACCATCTTACTTTTCCACTTTAACACAATAAGGAACGTGTTCATTGCGAGTGTCGCGGCCAATTTATGTTCGCCAAAATCTATACAGCCACCGTATTCAACTTGAGTGTATTTCTGGTCGCCAAAACCAATAGGTTCAAACACAAACCAGTCAGACATTTCGGTCCATTGTACACGTTTGCCTTCTCGACTCATGCAACTTAGTGCGACATCCGTGACACTTTCTGTTGCCACTGACTGCACAAAAAAGAGAAACCCTCTTAGAGTAACACCAGCTGTTTGGAAAAAAAATGACATTACGAAATTCACCGCCTACATCGGTGCGTGAATTTGAATTAAACTCATTCTCGAACCAGCACAAACAAAAATTGAAACAAATTTGCTGCGGTCTTTCGCCTGGGCAGCGAATACAAGGACATAATTCGAAAAATGATCAACAAATAGCACAAGGTATTTTCCACGCATGTCGCGTGAAGTAATCAGGCCTTTAAGATCACTGCATATCACCCTACCTACTCGTAAGACCGGCGCATTTTTCCCTAGTCTATTTAGGACTGTTTCGTCCTGTACCATTTTCCAACTGTACTGAAGGCTAGGTGAAGTCGAAATGGTATAACGATCCCTCTTGGATATCCGTTTCCACTCCTTTGGTCACCACATTGTTAATCATGTTTGAAATTTCTTGACATATCTTCGAACCAGTAGAACGCTGGCATGCAATAAAGGTAAGATCTTGTTTTGAGAATTAATCTTAACTAACTCTTAGCAAACACCCTTTCTTATAAGATATCTAGAGATATTACATTTCTTACTATATTCTATGAAGTATACAACTTGCTATCATTAAGCGTAATTTGTATAGATTCACCCGAATCTGCTTTGCTCTTCAGGGCCACCTTAAGAGTCTGTCACTCCCAGGTATCCTCAGTCCTACAATTTTGTCTTCGAGCAACCTTTTTCATCGCGGAATAGGTGGCGAATTACTCCACTGTAAACCATTTAAAGACTTTTGTAGAAAGTTGACGATATTAAACCCTATTTTTTAAAAAAATAAGAATTAAAAAACCAACTTTAGTAAAAAAAATATTTTTAATACTAGCATAGTGACCCGTTGTACCAACGGGGCAATAAATTTAATATTTGTAACACTGCAGAATGTAAATTGGGGTTGATCTGAGAAAAATTCGAAGTCACGGCAAATATATATACACTATATATATTATCTAATTGAGCGCCTCTTCACATACAACGTTTCGCATGACGTGCACGCCTGCTCTGCTCTCAACAGGTAATAGCACTTTTATGTGTGCTGGAGACGTTGCTCTTGAGAATGCAACGTATAACTGGCCGTGCGAGAACACTTCTCGGGTAAGATCAATCCCAAGATACTTCAGCGTCTGCCCTTGCGCCTTGTTAATTGTCATAGCATATGCAAGACGAACAGGAAACTGTCTGTGTTTGACCTCGTAAGGTAGGCCTGCATTCTCCGTCGTCAAAGGGATGTGTGGGATAAATGCAAAGTATCCCGCGTGATCGCCAGTCACTACTTCCGCCTCAATGACTCGAAGACTAATCCGTCGAACAATCAGCCGTGTACCGTTGAAGATACCATGCGCTCGATCCAGATTACGTAAGAGCATGATGGGGGCTCCAATTTTCAGCTGGAGTATATGTGGCGGCCATCCACTGGGCTCTAACTTGTTCATATACTCGACGGGTATGATGTTCGCGCCTGCAGGATCTACAATAGATTCCGACTTCGAAGCTCATGCAAAACCCCGGGGAGCATCTCAAGGATCTTGTTGTTGACCCTTCTCACCACTTCATTGTGTGGTGCAAGAATGGCTCGCTCGCAGAGGAATTCTCGCTCGCCGATAGGCCTGGTATGCAGTAGTGGGTATACAGCTTGAATGAGACTTTCCTGATCTTCGTGCTGAATAACCATGCTCAATGGACAGCGGATATATTTGGATTTGACTTGAGGAAGTTTGTTTTCTCCCATCTTGAGCAGCCATTGAGAAAAGGTTTCCCCTCCGAACTCCTCTCTTGGAACATTGCCAAGTCCTGCCGTACGCATATTGGTCTGAAGCAGAAATGTGGTGACGTGCTGCCAGAGATGATACTCTTTGATTGATGAAAGAACAATTTGTGCTTGTGATCCTTTTGGAACGACAGGCAACACTTGACGAAAATCCCCAGACATCACAAACACAATTCGTCCAAAAGGCTCTTCCACGCCAGTAGTATCTCTCAAGCTGCGGTCAACAGCTTCGAATGCAAGCTTATTGGTCATTGGCGCCTCATCCCACAATATGAGTCTGGTACGTCTGATGAGTTTTGCAAGGTCCGTCTGACGCGTGATGGCGCAGAGTGATGTATTTGTTAACTGCAGCGGTATCTTTAATCTGGAATGTGCCGTCCAGACCTTTTCAAGAAGACGTGCAGCGACGCCTGATGAGGCGACAGCAAGCGCAATGTCCCCATTTGCACGTACTTGCTGGAGCAGTGTGTGTTTTAAAAAAACGTTTTTCTGTCCCTCCAGGGCCATCGATGAAAAATACTCCGGGTTCACGGCTTCATATATGGCAATAATTGCGTCAAAGGCACTTCGCTGATCCTGGTTGAGCATGGGCGCTGCCTCCTCAAGCTGCTGTTGGAGCAGCGGTATGTCATTGTCGATTTGATCGCGTATCAACCGGTTTCCTTCAACGTACAACTCCTCCATTAGAACAGCAGGATCTGGGAGTCCGAAATCCCCTAGATGCTTGCCCATAGATGTTGACAGATCATCCTCTATGAGGTGCAAAGCCAGTCTCGTGATCTGTTCTTCCTTTGGATCCACTATGCCACGCTATCGAAGACGGTGTGCGCAATCGTCTGTCAGACTTTTCTTATGATTTTCCCAGAGCTGTGCGGGGTCTGCAGGGGGGCCGTGGGTGAGAATTGTCACGAAGAAAGACCGCAATTGTGCTCCAGTTTGAATACCCGCTGCTTCTCTTAAGCACTGATCCTATTCTTCATCTGTTTCGTACAGAACCCGGGCTACACATGCAGCTTTGAATGTTTCGTGCACGTGTCCGTTAAATATCTTGAGATCATCAAATGACGTCGTTCCGCAAACCACAGTGAGTAAGGTTCGTGCAAAGTATCGCTCTCCCCCAGAGGGTCCATCGAAGTAAATCCTTCCTACCGCGTAACCCTTCTTTCGCACTTTCCATTCTTTGTGTGAGTTGTTCCACGTGAAAAATCTGGGAAAGTCTTGATAAAGTGTCCGTCGAGCAAGTTCGCTTGAGCGGTTCATCACACATACTCTGTGAGTGTATTTTTGTGATTGGCCGCCCGCTCAAGAACATCTTCCAAAGGCTGGTTGGCATTGAATGTGATACGCTGCTCATTTGGCAGGTGGACCGGAAGGCGCGTCACTGGAGGAGATACACCATGCAGTTTGAACTCAAACTGTCTCCAGATCGTTTCAGGAGGTGAGACGTATCGAGCGTTGATGTACTGTTTCACTTCATTGGTAGTCCCTCAAGTACCGCTGTTGCACAATCATGGCCCTTGTAGACATACTTGTATAGATATTTGACTGCATGAAGTGTTGAGCAAATCTACGTTCAAGAGTGGGATTTAGCGCTAATTGTTACACACTGTGATTACACAGATGCTTCAAATACCACTCACCTCAACGTTGATATGCGCATTATACTTTGACTATAGCCAAAGATTATGCGGGAATATCCAGCGGTTTTCGATAGCATGTCCTTTGGAATCCAGAAATGTTCGTCCATTGTTGCGACGGCGGTACATGTGGTACCCATCATCGTCGGTGCTTGTTGCTTCATTGAACGTGCGAGGATACCGTTTTGAGCAGTTGCCATCAATCATACATGGTGCCGAAGGGTTTGATGGACCGCAAGGCCCGTGCACCAAGCATTTTTTCACGGTGTCATATGCCAGAGGGTGCAAGTCCGGGTCAGGAATCTCAGCCGATACCATACTATCGATCTCCTCTGGTGTCGCCAATTTAGATTGCCCGTCCAAAATGATGAGCATATGCACGTGCGGCAGACCTCGCTTCTGGAATTCAACAACCCAGACTTTGGATACAACTGCACCAAATGCTACTTTTTCAAGATCATTGATAAGCTCTTTCAGCTTCACATGGAACACGCGGCTAAGCAAAGTCCGGTCTATCGCTTGCGATTTGCACAGGTAGCAGCTCCTGCGTGATTTCGTCCCACTTTGGATTGCACGTAAACGTTACAAAGAGGTCAGGTGTTCCAAAGGTGCGCACACTTGCTATTGTGTCTTGGTACAGCTGCACCATCTGCCGTGGTCCGCCAGTGAAAGTTGAATCAAGGATTAGCTTTTGGCCAATCTCTGCTCCATTGGTATCCTCCCGATTAAGCGCATCCTGTGCGCCTTGATAGATGTCCACACGGAGGTCGTCTTGATGCTGCACAATGAAATTCAATCTGTTGTCCTCTGTGCACGCATATCCATCAACAATGAGCTGCTGAAACAGCCGCCCTGCTCGAAAAAGGTGCTCGTCGCGCCGCACATGGAACATGTACGCGTAAAATTGATTCAATGTGACTCGCTTAGATCTTCCGCGTCCCGTTACCGCTTGACTCTGTCCTTCCACTGCCGGATTGATAACAAATTGTCCACTGTCTTGATTGTAATTGAATCCGGCTAGTGCAATGTTTGGATGCCATCCATCACGCCCGTCCGGAAACAGGAGCACATAGTGCATTGGGTGGTATGAAGGATGCAGGCAAGAAATCCTCTGTAATGACCCACCTTGCCGTTTTACAATGATATCGCGGGTTGATGCTTCTCCTTCCATTCCATCGCCCATCATGATTGCGCCGACCTCGTTGGCGGTAGGTGTATTGTATCGCCGTGTGTAATTTTCACGCAATGTGACTAATCTGAGAGAAAGCTCCGCTGAAGGATCTTCAACCAATCGCTGGCGCGCGCTTTCATAAAGCTGAGAATAAGGGTTATGTTCTTGGAGCATCTGTTGCAATCTTTCCAGTATCTCAGGGTCAAGCTGATCACAGAAATCTAGGCGGCTTGCTGCTTGTATTTGCGGATCGTGGATGTACAGCTGTGCGAATTTTGGTGCGTTCCCTAAGGTGAGGAGTAAGCTGTCAAGCAGGTGACACAGCTCTCCTTGCAGCCGATATGTGTACACACCTCCCTGCGCCATACTTTGATCAATTTTGGTGCCAACTGACGTGAAAGCTAGGGCGTTGTTGTACATCCGATTTTTTTCACGGAATAACTTTCCTTTGCGCATCTTATCCTCAAGGAGATCGCGCAGCGGTTGCGGTGGCGGCCAAATTCCCGGAAGCTGCACCTTTCCACCACTACAACACATGGTAAAATATGTGTTTCTGCGCGATGATCCCGTTGTGCGTTCTTCTATCCTATGTAATGCCTCACAATGCACACACTGCACACTCATTCGTCCTAGATAGTTCCGTAATTGCTCGCTCCTGCCATCGAAGTCCTGTCGAGCATGTAGAACCTCTGGGAAATCTGCACGTTGGACGGCAGGATCCATGCTCTCCTGCCTATTGGAATACACCTGGCGTCGCCGAGCGTTTGCTGCCTCCCGCTCAGCTAGTTCTCTGGCCGCGCGCCTTTCTGCTGCACGCAGCCTCAGACGTGCGTTTTCTGCCTCCCGATCCGCTGATGTCCGACGCTGCCTTCGTTCTATTGCAAGGCGAGCTCTCCGCTCACGTACAGTTTCAGTGTTATATGCCATGTGTAAAGTCAGTAAGTAAGTCAGACTGGATGCTATTCTATGTAAGTCAGTCTATTTTAGCCAATCAAAATGAGAGCTACGTACACCAAACAGACGGCATGGTGTTCGGTTGTACCAACGGGGCAATTAATCTAATATTTGAAAACTGATCCAATCGAGTGAGGCTGATGGGCTTCTTCCCGCCTGTTTTATGTAAGCTTAGTAATGCACTTTTTTCGTAAATTTTAGTTTGGGGCATTAAAGCAGGCACCGGAGTATATGTACAGTATACATATTTTATGGCACCGTGATGAACAAAAAATGGTATTATTTTGACTGACTCATTAGATAGAACGAATACCGGCACAATTGCCTCCATGAGTTCACCGATGACACCGATTGCACCACCGGCGAGGTCACCCGCAGCTCCACCAACGGCTTCACCACGGATACCGCCACCAAATCCTCCATCAGCTCCGCCAGCAGCTCCGCCAGCAGCTCCGCCGCCTACTGAGCTGCCAATGCCACTACTTGTTAGTATATAGATCAATAGAATGCGGTGTGGTGTACGTACAACCCCAACTTGCTCTTGAACCATTAAAAGCTGTGAGTTTTGTTGCGTGACGAAGAAGCTTGTCCATCAACTGCTCCACCGCCACAGTGCGCGTCACGGCTTGTAAGTTCAGACACATTTGCGAAACATTGTTAATTCATTTTGTAAGCCATTGATAATGTCTAGAAACCCATGAAAGATAAAAAAATTGTAAACATGCGTTAATTAATCAAAGCACTTGTGACTCGTCAACCATGCTGTGCGCAATTTGTAAAATCGAAACGAAGACATGAATACCTACCAACGCTGCGCTTCAACTGGTCTTGTAAAGTGAGGTTTGCATGCTTTATTGTGATTATCAAATTAAAATCCATGCACAACACTTAAGCGCCAAGGAAAGGAATGTTAGCATATACACAATCTTCAGCATCGATGTCTGGCAACATACCCGAACTTGCTCTTGAACCATTAAAAGCTGTGAGTTTTGATGCCACGCGTTCGCCGTTCCTTTGACAGTCTAATTAAAACCCATGCACAACAACTAAGCGCCAAGGAATGTTATCATATACACAAGCTTCAGCATCGATGTCTGGCAACGTACCCGAACTTGCTCTTGAACCATTAAAAGCTGTGAGTTTTGATACCACGCGTTCACCGTTCCTCTTACAGTCTTTTATAACGAATTATAAATCGAATTCATTTAGAAATTCTGTCAGTGAATTTCAGCCAATCGAAATGAGAGCTACGTACACCAAAAGTCGGATCGAATATTATTATATATATAACTAGCATAGTCCCCGTTGTACCAACGGGGAAATAAATTTAATATTTGTAACACTGCAGAATGTAAATTGGGGTTGACCTGAGAAAAATGCGAAGTCACGGCAAATAGATATACACTATATTCTATATTTTATCTAATTGAGCGCCTCTTCATATACAACGTTTGTGCACGCCAGCTCTGTTCTCAGCAGGTAATAGCACTTTTATGTGTGCGGGAGACGTTGCTCTTGTTTGCATATATGTAAGTTGGTGTACCTAACAAGCTGGATGCTATTCTACGTAAGTCAGTCAATTTCAGCCAATCAAAATGAGAGCTACGTACACCTAACATATAGTCTTTTGTATATATCGAGCTACGTACACCAAAAGACGGATCGAATTTTATTATATATATAATAAAAAAGAAAAAACAATATGTATTAATTCATAAATTTATAAAATATTTGAAGCTAATGATAATATTTTAAATTTATTTAGTTTTCGAAATTCAGACCTAATTGTACCGACAGTTATTTTAAACCTTGGACTTCTTCACTACATAGCGCCTTTTAGTTTTGAAAACGTTCCTTTTCTGCCTTGTTCGTGTGCTTGAATTGATGAGGTTTGAGCGCGAGTGGAACGAAGAGCAAGCGCCCAGTGCGTACGAGAGCGACTAGTGCACATTAATTAATAACAAATGACAGTTCTGAGGGCGGTAAAGTGACTGAGGCGGCATACAAGTACGACGGTAAAATGTAGTTGCTCGGAAAACAATAAGTGTAAAATCTAATAATACTATGCTGTCCATAATAGATTAGGCGCTCGTGAAGTGCGGTGGGCTGGAGAAGTTGTGGTGGTTGATATAATTATGGAAATTCCGCGGGCAAAAGCTGTGCGGAAGTTAAAGTAGCTATGCTGAGAGATTTTCGTTATCAGCGGCTGCTGCAAAAATTCCAGGCGGTGCAGGGACGAGCTACTCTGAGGTGAAGCTCATTTAAATAGATGAAGGAGCTGCGCGTCTCCACTCGTATTGTTTTGCCAGTATGGAAAACTTAGGAATATTATATTACCAAGAGCACGGCTATAAGAAGTAGGTTCTGTGGAACAAAATGTAGGTCAGGATTATGCGCATAAGCAACTATTGTAGTGGACAAAATATGCTTCCAGGAAGCGGGTAAACCTGCCCCTCACTCGCCATATAGAATCTCACGAAGCCCAGTTACTTTTGCTTAGGCTTTCTATCATCTTGAGCTGCGAATATTACCAGCGTCATCAGCGGTCGTACTGTGGACGACCAGGCAGATCGAATCTGCACTTGAAGTGATTCCTGGAAGTATCCATTTTCATGGGGCTGGATGTCCCACAGCTAGCGCAATCGATTGTCCAGTTGTGAGGAATGTTGAAGCAGTTACATGGCGTACCGAAGGCACTTCAACAGTTGCCAACCACTGATTCAAGTGATGGAAAAGTACTTCGTCCCTTGCCTCCTTTCCCATTTCAAAAAAAGAGCGCATACTGCGACGGTGAATCGTTTTCTTCTTCCGCAACACTTGACGTTGTCCAGCGACCATCCACTGTTGCAGCGAGCATCACGAGATCAAATGTGCCGCTGAACTTGTTGCCGTGATGAATGGGCTGAATCTTAAGGTAGTGGAAAATTATTTCGATAAAGATGACGATGATATCGGCCCGTACGTCGTTTGTGACGGAGTTTCCGTTAACGCATTCAACACGTATATTGGGGAAGGTGAAGGACTACCGATCGCAGTTCGATTCCTCCACTTATGCGATGGGCGCGTCCTTATTGTTGACCTTCCAACGGAAGTACACGAGTGCACAGCCGATACATTCAAGAACAAGTTCCCGACTGCAACTGGTAATGCAGACGAGGTTGCAAGCCGTGGCTCGATGACGGCGAGGAGAGCCGGGAACCCTAACAAAGAGGCCGATGCGACATTTGGTCCGATGGGATTTACGCGCAACCGAACACCACCACCGGCACGTCGTTCAGTTGCTGATTGGGTGACGCTGGCTGTTGAAGTTGGAAGATTTCAGACATGGGCAAGTCTGGTGGAAGCTGCCGAGTGGTGGTGCAATTAAGCGGGATCCAGTATATTCTGCTACTGAAAATTAGTGCTACAGGTATGCAAATGAAATACGCGCTCTATGACATCACTACACTTCGGACTCTACCAGCGCCAAGTACCAGTCGAACGTTCGCGGACGTATACGTTGTGGACCTGCTGAATATGTCTCCTTCAACATGCACCGAATTTTGTCGATTCCCCCGAATAAAGATCTTCCGCTGGGCGTGAACATATCAATCTGAGTATCGTCATGGATCTTGTCCTTGATAGTAATTAATACACACACCTTTGCGTTAATCTGCCTCGTTCAAACTCTTAGTCGTGACATCAGCTTCGAACGCTGATGACGCCGGTAGTAGACGCTGCTCGAGAACGTAGAAAGTCCGAGCAGTCATCGGCAGAAGTAACTGGGCTTCGTGAGAATATATGTGGCGACTGAGGGGAAGGTGTACCTGCTGCCTCGAAGGATCTACTATGGACGGTAAAGCATTATTAGATTTTGCACTTACTATTTTCCGAGCAAGTACATTTTACCGTCGTACTTGTAAGTGTTGAATAGTTTTCTTTTAATGCTTGCACAGAAGGTAGGAAACTTGCACCGTGGATGTAGCACGTGTATAGTAAAACTGTATACAGTCGATAGCTCAGCAACCAATAGTCGGTTTGCAGGTATCGAAGGACGCGTAGACAGCTTTGAGTGCGTAGAAGAAGTAGACCAAACCAGGGACTTGATCAGTGGAATGTTTATTGAGAAGCGGCTAGCTATCCTAACATGAAAATATGGACGTTGAAGTTATGGAACACTTCCGTCTGTCTAGTGCCACACATCGCATTAGCTATCAGTGCCCCAAAAACATATGTACACGAGTAGAGTACATGACACAGGTGGCACTAATTACTAATTACTATGAAATACAAATTGCTACCTAAAATAGTCCTACCTAGCTTTAATAATTAAGGACTAAAAAATAGACCGACTACTTTAATACTCCTCCTCAATAGGTTTTTCGTTACTTTACACTTGTTCATGGCAGAGCGCGCTGCGTAGCCCCTCAAATCTTGGTACAGAAAACGCCTTTGTTAGTCCATCATCAAGCATCTCTTTAGTCGATACATACGTAGCTTTGATAAGTCCATCTTGTAACTTCGAGATAATAAACTTCTCACGTATGTCCACATGCTTCATTTTTGAACTTGTTTCGACGCCCTTGAAAACCTTGATCGCCGCTTGGTTTTCCATGTAAGGATGCATAGTTAGCTTCATCTTGACTTGGACTTCTTCAATCAACTCTTTGAAGCCCAATAAGTTGACAACATTTGTCGAAGCGGCATAATATTCAGCTTCCATGGTGGATAACGACACACCACCTTGTTTCTTGAAAAGCCAAGCAACTAGCATGCCGTCGATGAAAACTAGATCACCATTAGTCGACTTTCTGTCTGCTTTGCGCCCTCCGTAGTCTGCATCGCTGTAGGACCTCATGCGCAAAACTTCGCCTCCGACTTTATCGGTCTGCATACACTTGGTCCCCTTGATATGTCCGAGTATCTTCTTGGCCAGATGCCAGTCTGCAATTGTAGGGGCATGTTTGCGTCGAGTAGCTTTGTGTACAGCGTATACAATGTCCGGGTGCGTGCACCTCGCGATACAGAGCAAACAGCCGACCAAAGAGTAAAAATCTTTAATGGTCACTAAACCAGTACTTTTTTTTAGTTCATCACTTGGTTTTATCAATAATTCCTCATGATCTTGTCCGATTGGAGTGCAGATTTGTTTGGCATCTTTCATTGTGAAACCCTTGATGATGCCATCAATCGTCACTTCTTGGTCGAGCTTGTAGCCAAAATCATCGATAAAGTAACTCGCATACCGAGAGACTTTGAAATTTTTCCCAGATTTTTCTTATCTCGAAGCACTTCATATCTTCTAAAAACGCGTCAACAAGCTCCTCCCGAGTCCCATTCACTTAAACATCATCAACGTAGATGCCAACGATAACCGTTTCTCCATTGATGTGCTTGACAACAAGACACATGTCGGTAATACATCGAGTAAATTCCAGATCTAAAAGTTTTCCGTGAATTAACTTATTCAAAATCCGTCCTGCCTGTTTAAGGCCGTAAAGAGTCTTTTTTATCTTTATCATTCGATAAACTTGATTGTTTTCCTGCTTTAAATCCATACCTTAAGGGATGAACAGAAAAATATCGTGTTCATTTTCCTCGGCCATAACATAGGCGTTCGGAATATCCCTGTGCCTCGCTGGCACATTCCATTTGACAGCCAAAGCAAGTACCAACTTGACTGTGTTGATATTGATCACAGCTGCAAACGTTTGGGTGTAATCAATTCCAAATCGTTGCTCGTTTCCACACGCAACGAGCCTAGCTTTAAAACGTTCAATCTGTTCATCTTGATCAAGCTTCGTCTTGAAAACCCATTTAGTGTGCAAAGGGCGACGATCTTCCGGCTTCTTGACGATGCTCCACACTGCATTATTTTCCAAAGCGTTTAATTTTTCTTGAATAGCCACACTCCACATGTCTTTGCTTAGCGACTTCATCGTCTGTGAAAAAATCTTGGGATCCGTTTCCGTTACAAAATTAACGGATCCCACATCATTGAGTTGACCTGGATTTCAATATCTGTTAAATAGTCTACTTATATTTTAATTATTAAAATTAGGTAGGACTATTTGTTTAGGTAGCAATTTGAATTTCATACTTTTTAGTAGCTAAAAATAGTGTACTCGTACTCGGTTCTGAGTACACCCATTTTCGTACGGATAAGTAATGTAGGTAACACAGGGTATTGCTAAAGAAAAGTTGTTTTTGCTATAAAAAAACCAGTTGTTTTTGCTAAAAAAAACCAGTTGTTTTTGCTAAAAAAACAGTTGTTTTTGCTAAAAAAAAAACTAAGTTGGTGATGTAATACGCATTTGATTGACTGTGCCAGGTCTGATGCCATAAAAACAGATTAAGTAAGGTTTGTCGCGTATCACGTCCCAGATTCAATGTTCACCCACACAAACTTTCTACTTTTTCTCACCGCCATCTTTGCCATCTTCTTGAGTATTTCACCATGGAAAGCCACCATATCTGGTCGCCGGCAGTCCCTCTGCCTACCGACACCTACGCGAGCCTGGAGCACGCAAAGAAAGCCGCGGTGGAATATGCCAAATCGCAAGGTTTGGCTCTTGCTGTCAAGCGGTCCGTGAAATGGGGGAAACCACCGCAGATTAGAAAGGTCTGGATGCGTTGCAGCCAGGGTGGCGAGCCTCCTTCTCTTCAGCATTGTCACCATGTCAACAAAGGCAGTATAAAAGGGCAGCGGAGAGGCTGCCCTCTACTCCATCCTCTTCGTCTCCCACTCTCATTTCGGCAATCAGTGCTCATCGCCAAGCGGCAAGTGCTGCAGATACGCAGAAAAAGGGCTGTGTATATCTTGGTGGGATTTCTGCAAATGGATTGCCGATGAATTCCATGGCAACAGACCTGGCACAGTCAATTAAATGCGTATTACATCATCAACTTGTTCTTTAGCATTGGCCGTAACACAACAGCTGTTAGAAGTTTACTATAGCTTCAACACGTTATGCATATTCATGTTAGGCTAGCTAATCACTTCTCAATACACATTTGATAATCTGTAGTACCTATAGTTAATAATAAATGAATAATAGCAATAAACATAAATAATGAACCTGCTAAAGTATAAAGAAAAAACAAATAAGAAGACGTTCTCGTGATCCCCAAATACCAATAATTAAAAAAATTGGAATTAATACACTTTCAAAAAAAAAGTAAATATAAGTACATCTAATATACTAAATGAAATAATTAAACAAAATTCTAAAATAAAATATAAAATTAAATATTCTTTTATATTTTCAGTAATAATCTCATAACTAATTAGCATACATATTGGAATCAAGAATGTTGTTAAAATTATAAAAAATAATGAAATACCATCAATACCTAAATAAAAATTAATATTAAACTGACTTATTGATCAAGTCCCGGGTTCGGTCACTTTCATCTATTCTTTACGATCTATCTACCGGTGTCATTTTCAAAGTCTAGCGATTATTGACTGTTGGAATATTGACTTAAGACGATTCGGTTATATTATAGTTACTATTGGACATGTACGACTTGGCGTTTTCAACTATTTTGCGCAAGTATGGACAGAAACACCTTTCAACACCGAGTAATTATAATTTTGGTAACAATGGAGCAAAAAACTGCTTAAGTAGGTAGCTAACAACTTCTAACTAAAGTTTTACTTTACGAGTCAATTGTTTGTGTCACTCCTCTTGGGGTTCGTACTCGACCTATGTAAAAAATATAAATTAGATCAATTAAAAAAATAATACAAAATTATAAATTTACTTATTTATTTCGTTATAATGATTTAAATTTTAATGAATTAATTTTTTAAAGAAAAATCTTAAACTACCACCTCACCATAAAATTACATTTTCTTCTTGTGGTTTTCCACAGCATCTACCGAAAATGTCCCAACCCTTTAATGAATCTTCATCGACTTCCTCCCATATGCTCTCCAAGCTTATTACCCTTGAGTCGCTCCCCGTCCAAAAATCGGATGACAAACTCTGCGACTTCAATAGCTTCAATCAATAAACAGGTGCGGCCACACGATCGTAGGCACGGTACATTTCTAATCGTCGACCCCTGGGATGTTCGGCGGAGAAAAACGGGTCGTCGTTCGTGCTGCGCACGTCCTGCACCAGCACGAAGCACACCAACTAGTCCTCACCGCTCAGGTCGTGTGCCCAAGGGCCCATCGTTCTAGAGTTTTTCTTCTCTTTTCTGCCGCCACGGGCGAGAGTTGGCGAGACCCCGTCGTATCTATTTTCACGTGGTAGTGGATGCGATGGAAGAGGAGGAGCGGGGTACCAAGCATCCGCTCGGAGTTCTTTGAAAACGTAGTACCAAAAGAGAGTACCGAGCTAGCAACCGAGCTCGTTTTCCTTGGAGTCATAAACACCTGTGCGTATGCGCGTCGAGGACACGTGTGTTTTTTGGTGGAGGCACGTCCAGAGAGTAAGTCTATCAAGGTCAGTTTAAATCATGCTGACGAGCCGCTGCTCCCATAATAGTCCCCAGAGCCAAGTTGGAAAGCTAACACTGCTCATTCATCCAATCTGCACTCAAAACTGATGATCACTCCATAAACAGTTGTAATTGTTCGGGTGCCAAATGGAGTGCAGTCGCGGGAACTTGGTTACATCTCGAAGGACCTTGCAGTCCACAGGTTCGGGAATCGAAATCGATTGCAATTCCAGCAACTGAAGCGTCGTGTCTATGGTCGTTAGAGGCGTGAGTCCCACGTCTAGCACCTCTAAATGCGTTAAGCTTGCCAAAGGAGTGATATTCTTCACCTTGGTCGCATTTAGCGACAAATGCCGCATCTTGTGCATTCCAGATAGTAACGTCGTGTCGTTAAAGTCCACTCGACCGACAAGATAAAGCTCTTGGAGGTTTTTCAATTGCAACAACATCTCGAAGCTCGTCTGGTGATCTTTGTGACGACGCGCGAGCTGCCGCTTCCCCCGATCAAGTAGAGACAACACCAGCTTCTTCAAATTCACAAGTGCACTGAGAGGAGACAGATCTTCAAAAAGTACATCAAGCAGGTCGAGTTGAGTCAGTTGGACAAACCCTTCGAGAGGTTGCAGATCCATAATTTGTGCCGTACGCGGAAGCGACATGGATAATCTCGTTAATGCTGGCATCTCGCCTAATGCCGCAATCTGTGCTAAATCTTCAGCACACCATTGTTGCAGTCGCACATGGCGCAAGGTCGGTGAGAAGGAGGCCAGGGGCGCGTAATCGGTCAGTGGTGGCACCTCGAGCGATCTTAACGCACATTTATGACTGATAGAGGCAATGAATGAACTGGGAACCCGGTGTGCTGCTGGAATTGTAATCTCTCGTGTAGAGAGGACTGTCGCTCCTGTTTCTTCAACAACTTCCTGCAATATATCGGTCATATCATCCTGGTTGTTGTTCTTGTACATCCTCAACTTCTTTAGCTTATGCAAATTCGCCAACCACTCGTAGTCCACTTGCAAGGGGGCTTCATCCGTCGGCGATCCTCGTTCTCGTGTATCCAAAAGTAGCTGCTCGAGTGACTCCAGTGCTGCCAACGGCCGACGATTTCCCACTTGCGTCCACCGAACATCTAGATACGTGAGACATCGTAACTCTTTTGCAAATTCAAGATCTGCCAGTCTCGTATTCTGCAAATGCAAATGCACAAGTTTCGGACAATTTAACGTCAGTTCTAACGGATTCGAGGCGCCAAGATTCGTGGCTTTAAGCGATCGCAATGCTGTCAAATACTTGAGCACGGTCAGATCGGTCTCCACCCAATTTTTGCTAATGTCTAGTGTTTCCAATAGTGGTACAGTCTTCAATGCACCAAAGTCAACGACTTCGGTCTCAGACACGTCCAGCCCACGCAATGCCGGAAGCGATTCCAGAACGTCAAGCGTCGCCACATTGGTGCGTCTCACGTTAAGCAACTGCAAGTTTGGCAACACGGCGAGTGGAGCTAAATCTATTACGTCTGATTCCGCCAAATTTAATGTATGTAGGCGCCAACCCGTTGGATACTTATGTGTGGGCTCGGCTGCCACATTGAGCAGCTCTGCTAGCGTAATATCTGCATCCGAGACATCCAGTACCTCCAGTGTCGGTAAAAAATGAAGCACAGCAGCAATATTAATCACGGGTTCCTCATCCTTTGGCTCGCTATCTTCTAGCATCCAGTAGGGATAGTCCCAGAACGAGAGCGAGCGTAGCGCAGGCAGAACACGCAAGAGATTGAGGAGATGAAGGCCCGTGCGCGGCACCTTGACAGTTGTAATACAATCCAGCATGTCCGGCTTCATATGGCGCAAAAAACTATTTTCATAATAACGCGCAGACGGCACTTCCTCGCGGTTACGCTTGGATGCGCCTTGTTTTCGCAACGGTGGCGGGGGAACGCGAAGCACGCCTTGGGACAGAACGAAGCGACGCAACTCCGAGCTAGCAAGATAGCGACTACATGACGATAGAGATTGCCAGTCGCGAAAGTGCAAGAAGCCTATCACGTAGCGAAGCACGTCCGTCTTGCCATCCAAGTCACGGAGGACATGTTCCATTCCAAAGCGAGGACGTGAATGAAGGAATGTATGTACGAGAGGGTGCACGTTTTCGACCAATGATTTTCCAATGCTTGGGGCCAATCATCATGGTTGAATGTTGTGCAAAAAAAAAACGCATCGTGTGCCGTACACGAATACATCCGTTAGGTGCGAACGTCAATGCAGGAAAAAAACGGGGCGGCGTTCCTACGTTTACTTAAGCTAATCGACTTTGGATCGTCCTGGCAGTCCTCTCTGCCTTGTAATACATTCCATTTCGTGATTGAGGCCATTCCAAAAAAGAGGGGCAATCTCCTGTCACTCTTATATAGCATGGACCATGGCGACTTTGTTGCCGACTCGGACGAAGACGAGCAGGAGCAACGGGAGGCGCTGGCGCTTGAAGAAGAGCAACGCACGCGCGAACGATCGACAGTGAATGAGGCTAGTACGCAACCTGTTGTCGTCCAGGGGTTGACACGGGACGACGACGCGCTTGGAAACGCCGTTTCGATAGAGAAAGCAGAGGAAACGAGTGCGGATAGATCCACGCAGCGAGACGTCGAGGACAAAGTATTGACAGTCGGGACCGTGGTCGAAGTGGATTCGCGCACGTGGCCTGGGATTAATAAATTGGGCGGTCCGGGCCGCATTACCCGCGTGTCCACCCAAGCGGGCGAGCAGGGCGACGCCGTGCACGTGTTGTATGACGTTCGGTATGTCTTGGGTGGGTTCGAGCGGCACGTTGCGAGTGAATACGTTCACTCGTCCGAGCTCTTGCACCACCACTCGAATCGTGAAAAAGTGGATCGCGATTATTACCACGGTGCGTGGATGGATAGAGACGACCGACGTGTGGTCGATAGGGTCTCGCTCGTGGGGCCCCTAGCATGACCAGGGAGGGGGTTTGCTGATGGTTTCTGAACTGGTTTGTGTAGATGACTTTATTAACAAACCCCACGAGCGAAAGCAACGCGAAGCCGAGGCGAGACGGGAGCGCAAGGGGACGCGCGTGGACGAAGCGACCACACGCGAGCTGCGGACGCGACAACGAAAGCGCCCGCTGGATCGAGCGTCGGAACAAAGGGATCGAGGGAGAGCACGACAGGAACGACAGGCCGTGTCGACTCCCGAGCGGATGGAGCGAGACACGACGCCCCCTCCTACCTCGCGTACCGTATCGAGTCAACTGTCTAGCGACAGGGAAAGCTCCGTCTCCTCGGACGATGCTAGCACTGCACCGAGTCCTCTCTTGACGCAACGGACGCGACGGCGACATCATATTCTCGACAGTGAAGACGAGAGCAGTGACGAGAGCAAGGAGAGTCCACGTCTCGAGGCTGGGACTGTCTACGATCATGACTCGTTCGAATCACAGGATGACGAGGATCCACCAGCAGCTCGCCACGAGAAAACGGCACGTAGGCAAAAGCACAGAACGCCCAAGCGGCAGCGATATGTCGGGGGATATGAAAAGCAGGGCGAGTATGCCGATGTGATTTTTATCCAGCCGGAAGGAAATCCAGCGGATCTTCCTGAAGATGTCGTGCGAGAAACGCGACTCCAGCTGGCAAGTACAAAGAAAGGATTAATGGATCAACTCGAAGCCATCTTTGCGCAGCAACAAAAGAATTTGGCCGCGTTTCACGACCGACAAAAGACCGTGAACCGTCATGTAAAAGGCTTGAAGGACATGTCTGTCGATGAGATGTGTACGCTGCATACGCAGGTGAGACTGCTCTCTCTCTCTCTCTTGTCTCGCACTAGAAGTTTCTTTACCGTATTGACTGTGGGGGTTTAGATCTGTGAGTTGCGAAGTTTTGTGGTCAAGACGCTCGTTCACGCTGGTGAAGATGTAATGAACAAGATTATCAGTATCCTTCACGCTAAGCGTGGCGAGCCGGTATCCTTCCACTCTGTGCTCCTTTTTTCACTGCAACTCAGCTCACTTGGAATGTGCTTTTGTGGCTGTAGCCGGACGCCTTGGAACATTTTGAGTGCAACTTTGATGCGTGGCAAAGTAAATTAAATGAGTGCTCTCCATGGCTTCGAAATGTCCAAAACGCGGTCGAACATGCGTTAGCAAGACGAGGAAAAGAAGTCTCACGAGAGAATGACGTCGAGGCAGCGCAGTTCTCGGACAGCAGCGAAGCAGATGCAGTTGACATGGAAATGGACCCGACCGATAGATGGAATTCTGAGTATAATGAGCCTGCTATTTATTCATTCGACGACGAAGGGATTCAACATGATGCTTTGATGCAGCGTGATATGCAATCCCTACGCACAACGAAACCCACAGCATTGCGAAAGAAACAGAAATCTCCCCGCACTGATCGGCCCAAGAAATGGACTCGAAATTCGACGCTCGATAGTTATATTGTACGGTCAAGCGCTAGTTGGAGCTGGTCGAATCTTCGCGTTGTTGGCAGTCAGAAGAAAAAGCATCGCTTATCTGATTCGCAATGGAATTGGTTTGAAATGATTCGTAAGAAGCACCAGCGTGGTGGAAAGGGCAGCAAAACCCAGCACGTCCTCGCTGCGCGCAGTGGCACTGCAAACAACATGCAGGAATCGCGACCAAATCTGTCGAGCCGTGACGACAGTTTATCTGTTCAAGCGCGACGCATGCACCTGCGTAACAAACGATTTCGTGACCGAGCATCGCAGCCTCGAGTTCGTGAACTCACTGTGGCTCCTCATGCTACTAGTCAACACGCCAAGTCCACTCATATGTCTGTTCGTGGGATCTCTCAGGAAAAAACACTGCGGTCAGTTGAACTCACGCCCGCGCCTGTGTCCTCAAGCAGTGTAAAAGAACAATCGATCGACTGGACAAGCGTCTTTGAGGTCGTTTCCGATGACCCTGGTGAGGATAGTACCGTTACCGCCGTCTCATGTCAAGATCAAGTGACACTACTGGCTTTTGGTCATGAAATTGATGGCAGCGAGCGTCCATCTCAGTTACAAGTCGAGGAAGACTACGATGTTGAAGCCACTGAGACCATTTGTGATGTTGTGATCGAACGAGTTGCTCGCGTTCGTCAGCTTATGCATGATCTACGGTCGAAAGAAGTCGAGTGGATGACTTCGTTGTCAAGTGGAAAGTTGGGCACAGCTGTGGAGGACTATGAAAGTGCACCAACATGGCTGTCGTTACTCTCACTGGAAGAAGCGTATCACTCGGCTCTCGCAACGCTTGCATGTCAGTGGTTGAGTACCCTCGATCGACTCCCTCTATCCGCTTTGCCAAAGTACGTGCAAGTTGTTTTGGATCAAGTAGCAGCGCTGATTCGACACCTACCGGACTGTAATGCGTTGTTTCATGGATGCAACTCATATTTCTTTTTTTTCGAAGTCGTTTCCAGAAATGCCGTGACGACACCGCTTTTGACAGCGATCGCGCGCACGTTTTGGTACTGTTTAAAGCTGCTGGGGGCGCTTCAATTGCACTGTGGTCGCGCGGTTCAGTCACATACGACATGGAAGCAGGAGATTGAAGCGAGTTGGCGCAAGACCTCTCCCAAGAAGGTCCTTTTAGCGACGGTGCTCTTCCTCTTTGACTTGTACGTCTATTTTCCATCGTCTCATCGAATGGATCGAGGCGGCACGTCGTGTTCGCAGCCGGCTCTGTCATTATGGATGTTGGTTCGTGCGTCTTGCTCGAGCTCCGATGGCTTGATCCCGCCCAGCCACGAATCCATCGGGACGAAAGAGAAACAACTCTGGGCCTTACTCCAAGCACTGTACCAGCAGCTGCTTTTCGAGGAGCTCGCGCGGCATTTTGTACGCAATGAAACGTGTGGAGGATATTACCAAGACCATCACGCAGTGAGAGCGACAGACAGGGCTCATATAACAACACCCTGTGAGGAAACGTGTGAGAGTAAGTTGCTAGCGTTGGAAGCAACGTGGAAGCTAGTGATTGTACTAGCACGCATCTTTGCGGATAGCGACAAGGACGAAACAGTGTACGTGGTCCAGGATAGATACGTTCTATTGCGCATGGACTGAGGTAGCGTGCCTGGACTGGCAGATACGACGCCCAATGGGCAATTGTTCAAGACCTCTTGTGTCCAAGCAAGCACGAATTCTTGCCGTTTCAGTTTTCGCCAGACGAATGGCTGAATTTGCCGCTCGTGTACCGTGAGCTTGCTGGTAAGTTGCATCGATCCTGGTCTGGGGATTCAAAGTGCTGACTGTGTCTGCTAAGGTGCTTATAAGCAACGCGTGCTCGAGCGTATTGCTCTACTGTCGAAGCTATGGCTCCCGGGCAAAGGTGTGTGAGTTTGCATGTTTGTGCTTGTGTGTGTGTGTGTGTGTGTGTCGTCTGACATGCGTTTCCAACAGAAGTCCTTGGGATTCTCTTGCGCCAACTATGGGTCGAGGCCACTCGACGTGGCTCGAACGAGATGGTCGAGTTACCTCAGCTTTTCAAGGAATACATTACCCGATGCAAGGATCTTGGGAACTCGAGACTGGCATTACGTGCGTTTGTTGAAGAATTTTGTGTTGGTAGCACAGACGATAGCACCCTGCTGTGCAAAATCATCTGGGTACGAACGATTGATTGCACAGTCGTTTTTCAAGACGAAACAGAGCTGACATTGCTGGTCATGCACAGATTCAAACCTTAAAGCTGGAGAAACGCGTGCATCGAAACCGTTTTCGACGCTCGATTCTTTGTGCTATTCCAGATACGACGGACACCGATAGTCTGTCGAGTCCACATGCAAAAGCTGCATCCAGTCACGTGATGTTGCCAACCCAGACAGCAGCAACTGCGTGGCACTGGGGTCGGAAACAACCTGCCCCGATTCGTACGGTTGAATCTGGCGCCGTGGCACTGCGATCTCCGAATGTAGGGGCCGAAAAGGTTTGTATGTCAAGCCCCCTCCTCTCTCAAAACGGTTGTTTTAACAACATGGTCTTGTTTTTGTTTCCCCTGCTGCTCCCAGGAACGCATGAGCATTGCCGTGTTGCTTACATTTGCAATTCTCGGCGTCTGTTTGGAGTGTGGTGACAATCAAGTGTTTCCGAGGCAACGATCCGAGAAAGACGTGCGCTACATGGAGCGGGAGGTGGATTTTTACTGCAAGGAGATTGGTCGCTGGACCGCCAAGAAACTCACGTGTGAAGTGCTGGCTAGCCAAGCGCTCTATCTGCTCGGCGCGTTGCTAGTAGAGAAGAACGCAACGGAATTTCCGCCAGTATTTCAATGTCTTAATGACCGACTCGAGTTTGCAATGAAGAATCGACACTCGAATCCTCCTGTTCAAACAACGACACGAATCGCTGCGTCTGCAAACGAGCTGGACCGAACAAGTCGACGGTACCAGCGTAAGTTTTTGTTTCCGCTTGCTCTAACGACAGGACTCGACTGACCCCAGGATCGTATTTGACAATCAGGTGCGACCATGTCGTCGCTCTATCAAATGCGTGATTTAGTAAAAACGGTTGTGGAAGTACCAGTCTCCCGTGATACGGTGGCTCTAGCGTACGGCTCTGCGGTTGACCAGAGTCTCGAATATGTCTTGAGCTCGGGCTTGGAAGCGTGTTTGCTTGGTGGTATTCGAAAGATGGTGGCAGTGAATGATTTAAAGATTGCACTCGAGATCTTGCACGTCGTGCTCCCACGTGCAGCGGATGCTCCACGACATTGTTTCACGAGTGAATTTGATGAGCTCAACGACGACGAGGCCTTTGCTGCGTTTGATTTAGAGGGAGCCATTGCTGGCCACGTCTCGCGTCGTGTTTCAACGTGGACCGTGAACGAGTGCCAAGGCAAAGCCCTTGCGCTACTGGCGCGCAACTTGCGCGTCGCAATTCACCAACTCGTGCTCACGTACCCTCCAAGCAAAGCTCCCACATTCGACGAACTCTATGCTGTCGATGTACTCGGTCGACTGATTGCCACGTGCGAGATCCCCTTTAGCTGGAACACTATGACCCCAGCGTCAGGAAAACCCCGGAATCTTGCCTTCCGTGTCTTGAGTGCAGCGTTAAAGTACAATTTTGAAAAGGAGTGGCTGTGTACTGTGTTTCTGCGAGAGCCCACGGCCGTCCACGACCTCGCCGTTGCGTGGTTACTTGGCACATTGGATGTGCGTTCACTAAATCCTGCGCCCGTTAGCTTCCAAGTGGGTGCTGTCCCGTTTTCATTACGAGATGCACGAGCATCTCAAGCGAGCGCAGGGTCCAGCGCGAGATATTCCGACTCGTGGGTCATCCTCTCGGATGAAATTATCTATCAAGTGCTCTATAAAGTGCCAAGTTGTGGTTACAGTGTCGATGCTCAAGTCTTGCAAGTGTTACGTGACGTGGCTTCCACTTGCCACTTTCAGTCCCCACGTGCTGCGAAAGAGAAGCTCGACGATGAAGCTCACTTGTACGATCTTCATCTCGACGTGTTCCAGTCGTTTTGTCGTTGTGTGGGTACGAAGTGGCGCTCCTATACGCTCGCGCCCGCGCAAAACTGGGACGAGATGAACCACTTTCGAGCAAAGATGGTGCATCCTCAGCTTGGTATCTTCGTCTCGTTTCTCGAGTGAGTGCCGAGCGGTTGACGTTTCCTCGGACAAAACTCATGGCGCTTTGTATTTGTTACAGGGCCTTTAAACTGAATTTTCGACGAGCTTGTAGCGTCCTGGACGAGATGAATCACAACTGGCACTCGTTTGCCGAATTGTTTCTCCGTCAAGCAGGAGTCGAGACGAGCGAGGAACGGTCGTACCATGCCATGGAGGATTCCATCAAGTTGTTTGACGCGAGACTCACGGGACTCACGACCATGTTTCGTTTCATGTATCAGTGCATCGATGGGTTTCTCTTTCACTGTGGCGATATGGCGATCGGCGACACGAATCTATTTCTCGAGGCCATGGAGCTCCTCTTCCGTCAAGTCACGAGCGCCGAGCATCCACAAGCAATCAAGCGTCTCGTGGATCAGCGAAGTGGAAGCCAGCGAGGGAGTGGGCGCTACGTCCACGACACGCTTCGTGGCGAGTTTGACGCGGCTACGGTACGATTTGTCGATAGCGTGCAACTGTTTTTCGCACGACAAAAGTATCCGAGCTTGCTCCATTGGTTTGCGCAGGTAAGTGAGAAAACGCCAAGAGGCGAGTGACATCCTCACGCGGTGCAACCTAATCGCGTGGTGCTTTTTCTCTCTAGACGTCTGAAATCTACCAAACGTTCAAGACAGGATGGCGGCGGTCGCCTTTACGCACGTTATTGGTCAACATGTTGGATCCCGACGGTCCGCTTGGTATTCATAGTTACTATGGCGTGTCGAGCGACTTGGATAGTGATGTCAAGCGCGTGCGGCGTGAAGTTTTCTACCTCGCGTGTGGCCTCTTCGAGTGTCGACAAACAAAAGCCTTTGCCCATTCTCGAGCCCACCTTGCACCCAGTGCCAGCGCCCGACTTCGACAACTCCGACAGTTTGTGCTGCACGAGTTTCTGCGCGAGACGATTGAGTCGGGATACCACGAAGACGGCACTACGTTGTTGGAAATGATGGTGCCGCTGAGCCAGTTCCTTCGGGGCGTCGTGAACCACGCGAACTTGAATCGCGACTGGTCTCGCGACGACGGGCACGAGTTTCAGCTCACCGAGCTCCTCCCGGCGTTGGAATGGATCATTGCGTGCCTGATTAAGCTCGTACCTGGTGAAACCGTTGCCACGAGTGCGATTGGGTGCGTCTTAGGGATCGAAGTGGGTGGCATCGTGTGCGAAATCATTACATTCAATGAGTCTCGACCTGTGCACGAGTCGATGGAGCTGCTCGAGCTCGTTCTTTCCTATTTGCACACGATTCACGTTGCTCTCGTGCAACGCACAACGGCTACGATGGATGCCTTATTTTCTCCCATGGACCCACCGCGGGTTCAGCTCCGTGCGTATCGATTCGCGAGCTCTGCTTTCCAGGATCTTGTAGTGGAAGAACGAGGCCTCGACGAGGCCATGGACTCGTATGGCATCAACATGGCACGGGCGACGACAGATCTCCTCGCTCTTCTTGGGCGTGTAGCTTACAAGTGCCAAGTGTCGTCAATTGAACGACTGCAGAGCTTCACGAAAATGCACTCGTGACGCTCGCGGTCTCCTGTTGCAGTTCATTCCAGTCGCGACACGAGCTTCCGTTTCCGACGCCATCGCCAGCGCATGGATGCCACGTGCGTTTCGGCGCCAATTTCTTCTTCAAAACACAGATTATCCAGTAGCTCATACAAGGCACTGTCATATCGTTCCTTCATCCACGTGACAAATAGACTCCGTTGAAAGTAGTGCCGACGCTCTTCCAACACATAGGACGCGAAACACACGAGATAAAAGTACCGCTCGAGGTAATTCACGGCCCGGAGCATGAAAAAGTCTCGTTTCGCGCTTGGGAGGTCCCGATCGACGGCCAAGTCTCGACACTGGCTGATACAATCGCGCAAATTCTGCATGTGGTCGCACTGATCGATCGCATAGTCCACCAAAAGCTTACTCTCGGCTCCATTCACCAGTGTCTTCACTAACTTGCGCATCACGATAAAATCGCCCGTATTTGCCGCCGAATGACGACGATGGTCAGTCGCCCGGACATTAAGAATCTGCTCGAGTGGACTGGGTGTACTCGAAGACGAGGCAAGCGCCACGGCGCTGTCTTCGAGCACGACACGAAGGATATAGATACACACGAGGGCCGTGGTCGTGCGACCGCGTCCCATTTGGCAATTACAAATGACGGCGATCTTGCGTTGCTTCTCCACGGGCGCGTCGGCTCGTTTCAGACCCAATTCGTTCATAAAGGAAGGCAGCAAGAGCCGCACCATGTCGTCGAGATCTTTTTCCTCGGGCGCCGTTTCATCGGACACGGGAATACGCGCATAGCGCAGATCAAAGTGCGTGGCGTGCGTGGCGTCGTCGTACACTTCCGTCAAGGTCTTAATATCCGTGTGCGGGTTAATATGCTCCATCGTCTCGTCGTTCACCATCTCGCGGGGCTCGTAGTAATAGAGAAAGAGTCCCTCGTCTTGCTGGACCTTGTGCTGGAGCTCGCGCTTCACTTGGTGCTCAATCGCATTGATTTCGTCCACTTCAATGCCTGGATATTCGACATTCACCATGAGATTCTCGCCATGCCGGACGCAAAACGGTCGTCCCGTGACGTAAATCACGGCTTCCTCGCGCAGATTGATCCAGATTGCCCGATCAAATTCGCCCCGTAAATGGTCCACCACGTCCCGAATGCCCGTCTCGAGGCACTGTGCGGTTCCAAACAGTGGTTCGTTCGCAATCCGTCGATAATTGGGCACGTTCGTCGACAAGTGAAACGGCAGGCGCGCAATGCCGAAAAAGTGATCCATCTTGAGCACGCACGTGGCAAGCACGTTGTCGGATTTATACCGCACGCCACCCAAGTCGTCCAGGAGCCGAAACATGTCGGGATGTTGCTGCAGCCAGTTGGAAAACGAGAGCCGCGGCGTGGGCGCCAGTGTCGTCGGCTCGTCCGTGCCACCATGTGGCGCTGGATGCGTTTCCATCATGTAGACTCCAAAGACAATGAGATAAAAGTAGCGCTCGAGATAACTCATGGCATGATGGAGATAGTACGACCGTTTCGCCGGCTTGGCTTCGGCATTGGAGCGATCGAGCGAATCGTGGATCACCGTACGAAGGTTACAGACCGTGGCACACGCGTCAATGGCATGGTCGACCCAGTGCTTGGCGGCGCGACCATGCGGTAAACGCTTTTGGAGCTCGCGGATCACGGCGAAATTCCCCGCTTCGATCGTCGGCGGCTCGTGCTCTTGGGGTCCAGCGGGGATCCGGAGCGATGCCGCGACACGGAACGCATCGCGCTCATAGATGAGTCGTCCAAGGACGAGGGCAGTCGTTGTCCGACGCTTGCCCATTTGACAGTTAAAGACCACGGCGGTCGTCTTGTCGCCTCGAATACCATCGATCAAGTTCATGAGCATCTCGACGTGTTTCTGTTCCGGGGCATTCTCCCGTTCAATGGGGAGGCGTCGGTACACGACCCGCTCGATCCGGGCCTGGCCGTGGGGCCCGACGTTCAACGTCTCATAGAGCTCGGGCAACATCACGACGTCGTCCGGGGCAGCGTGCGCCACGACGAGCTCATTTTCGCCCGGCGCCACTTCGTTCCAATACTCGAAGCGATGCGCCGCGGCGCTTAGTGCTTGCTGTAAACTCTGTTTCAACGACGATTCCAAGATTTGAACCTTGTGACCCGTAATGCCCGGCACCAAATCGTTTGCATTGAGCCGCGCACTGCGTCGGGCGGTGAACGGCTGCCCCCGCACATAAATCACTGCTTCCTGCCATCATCAGGACGTAGGGGACAACGTCTTTGAGTCAGAGAATGACGGACACACAAGACGACGCACCGCACACGACACTCGCTCTCTCTCTGCCTACCTCTCTCAAATTGATCCACACGACGTTTGTAAATCCATCCGCCGCCAGTTGACGTAGAATAATCTGCATGCCTTCCTAGTATGTGATACATCATCCACACGTACATATGATGAATCCACTGGTTATCCACCTCTTTGCACCTTACGAGTTACGTCGGACAACGACGACGCACCAGAGTCGGCTGGGCACATCCAAACAACGGCGTGCCTTCTACGCGTCGAAAGTTCGGGGCCACCTCGCCATGCGGGGTCGGAAGGACATGTCGATGCGGGAAGCGGTCCGTCTTGAGCACGTACTTCTTCAACACCTAAAACGATGCATTCATTCATCGACACGTCAGTTGAATTCATTATTGCCTTGGAAGGGGGGAGAGTGACTCTCTCGTGCTCTCGTCGCGCGTCTCGCACCTTGGTGCCTTGTACCAAAAGACTTTGCTGCCTCGAGAAGGTTTGTCGTTGACACGAACCTCGCACGAGCGCTTGGATCCGAATGGCCGCTTCCCTTTCGTCTTCGTTTCCTCGCAACGTGGTGCCGGAGCGGCTCCTAGTCGCCGCGTCTTCTTCTTCTTTTCCATCACACGGCGACGATGTCGACAGGGCTTTCATCCTGTTTCGCAGGATCGAGAAACGTTGCGACGCAGGAGATCGTAGCACCATTTGTTGGAGCTTGGCAGCAGCGGCACCAAGGGAGCGCACGGGGCCTGGATCCGTGCGGCTCGAGGTGCGTGTCGTACCATTCACGCTCCCGTCGCTCTCGCGACGAACGTGTTGCACAAAAAACGCGCGCACAGGTGAAAGAAGTGCACGTAATTCACCTTCTGGATCGTCCACGTGCTGGAGCGCCGTTGCACGGGCGCAAATGCTCTCGAGGAGCTCGTCGAGCTCGTCCATATTTGTTTCCACTCGTGCTTAGAAAAATGGATTTGGGGCAATCTGTATGGGACACAACAAGTAGTAGGCGCTGCTTTTTCTTGGGACCAAACCTACCGACGAGCATCTAGCACACCGGTCCATGGTAAATGCGTTCTAAAGCCGAGATCTCAAAAATTGGTTCTCCACCGGTACAATGAAATCTGTGCTACAATCGAAATTGCTTCAAAACCTGGACACCCCAAGTGTCAAATCGGGAATCATTGTCGACGCGTATTAAATCAGTATCCTAAGAATTTGATCGATATAAGATAGACACCGCTGGTGCAAGTGCTCGGAATCTAGTAAATAAATAAAGGAAAAATCTAGTGCGCCCCCCCATTTTGGCTAATACGCCCCCCCAAATGAGAATTTCGAATATTTTTGGGACCGACTAGGTGCACACCCCCCATTTGCTACGTGCACACCCCCCTAGGGTTAGGGTTACACCTTTTCTTACACGTAAAGAAAACGCGCGTCCGTGCTACGCGCTCCTCTGTGCTCTTCCGTGCTCCGCACTCTTCATTTTCATCGGGCAAAATATAATTCCAAACCAATCGCAATATAATGTCTTGAATTAAACCGAGTTATTGTAGATCCAAATATTGCGCTTAATAAGATGTTGTCGCTCACGTCGAAGTTGCGTCCACTTGTTTCCCGTCGCGTGTGCCTCGCCGAATTCTCGACAGGAAAGAAAGGAAAAAATCCGTCGAATTATCAGCAGACGATTGATGCTGCTTCTATGGAGTTGGATATTCGTCGTATGGCCGTGGTTGGTGGTAGCAACATGGCTGAGGCTATGCGGACTTATCCCTAGTTCTAAAGTTGTGATGTCCGATCCAAACCCTAACATGCGTATGAAATACACTAAATTGAATGTCGAGACGCACTCACGAAATAGCTCAGCGGTGAAAGGTGCAGATGTCATCTTAGTCGCAGTCAAACCTCAAGTGCTTGACGACGTACGTACAAGAAGTTGTTTATCTCAATAAAGTCAGGTGTGTAATTATACTTTGTTCTTGTAGGTACTGCGATCTGTGAAGGCTTTGATGGACCCCGCTGCGTTGATCATTTCTGTCGTGGCAGGTCGAAGCATTAAACAGCTGCAAATGCTGTTGGGGGGAAGCAGTCGTATAATTCGCACAAAGCCTAACACGCCCGCAATGATTGGAGAAGGCACAACTGTTTGGGCGCATTCGACGGAAGTCACAAGTAAGCAGCACGAACTTACTAAAAACATTCTTGGGTCGTTTGGCGTGGAGGTACGGCGGTTTCAGAGCAGTTACATTATGCTGTGGTTCTTTTTAAGCTGTTGATTTGTTATGTGGGCAGGTGTCTGTGGATGACGAGAATGCGCTTGATATGGCGACAGCGTTGTCTGGCTCTGGACCAGGTAAAGTGCTTGTGTGTCTACATTTAATGACTGTATTTACCGTATTTTAATTGGGCTTGTACAGCCTACTTCTTCCTTGTTGCTGAGGCAATGATTGACACGGGCGTGCACATGGGTTTTTTTCTCGACCAGTTGCAACTGTATGTAGACACCATTTCAACGTCGTTTTTTTCAACAATTACGCGACTGACAAAAACTATTTAACTCTCTTTAACAGGAACTCGTACAGCAAACAATGTTGGACTCTGCGATGTACATGCAGTCGGAGAATGTGCATCCAGTTGAATTGCGAAATAACATCACGAGTCCCGGCGGCACTACACCTGGTGGTCTCTATCGTGCTGAGAAAAATGGTTTTCGTGCTGTTATCGCTGACTCCATTTGGGCAGCGTATGAGCGATGCCTTGAGCTTGGTTCACCTGAGCCTATCCAGCGTCAGCGTCCACGCTCATAGAGCTCTAGTGCACGTATATATATAGATCTTGATTCAATTACTGACAACTCACACACTAGGGGGGTGCACGTAGCAAATGGGGGGTGTGGTCCCAAAAATATTCGAAATTCTCATTTGGGGGGGCGCATTAGCCAAAATGGGGGGGCGCATTAGATTTTTCCTAAGTAAATTGAGGTTGTGATACTGTGCAGCTACAATTTTGATATAAAGATAGCACGAACCTGGAACTAAATCCATTTTACCCCGCATTTAAATTTGAATTTCCATAGAGCAAATTGCACTATAATTGCCTTTTATTATATTTATTTAAACCATAAATCAATCATAAAAAATTGGCCAATAAATACGTGAAATAAATTAATTAACTCGAGATAAGTTTCGAGAAGACAGAATGTTAATAATTTAGTAGATAACTAAAATAATTTTTTAATCGTTTCATTATCTATTTTTGTGTAAAATTGCTAGTATGGCCTAGTAAGATTTGAGCCTACAAATAATAAAATTTAAATAATTTTGATATTTGGCTAAAACTACTAAGGATGATGGCACTCCACCCGAAGATTACCCTCCAGCTGTAATAAATGTTTTCAATTTAAATATGATTATAAAAATAAAGTGTCAACATATTAATGATTTATAAGATAATAACGTTTTATAATATAATTTGACAACTGTAGGTACCCGTCGTACAGACGGGGCAGGGCATAAAAACCGTCTGTCCGTCTACAAAACTTGTCCCCCATGTATTTCCAGGGTTAGGGTAGCAAAAACATAGGGCGAGAACCACCGGGTGGTTCTCGCCCTATGTTTTCGCTATTTTTTCGCCCCAGCCAACTGCACCCCACTGCCCCCATGACAGAGCACCGCCCAATCAAAAGGCCGGAAAAGGACCATCGTACAGACGGTATTCTGTTATATATATATATACTGTTGGAAGAGTGTGTAGCCACTTTCGGCTTTGCAGTCTTCCGAAATGGTGGAATCCCATTGGTTGACATGGGTAGTATACATTTTTCATGTTATTGACGGTTACAGAATTAAGTTCGCACTTAGGAACCGAATAGTCAGCTGAGTAACCTTACATAATATATACTTTCTATTTTGCATTTAATTAAGCACGCCTACTACCGAACCTTACGCGCCGCTAGAGGGCGGATACCAGTTGGGCTACTTACGTTGATCCCTACGAGCTGAAACTTTGTCAGCAGGTAGGTCGCCATCTGGTGAAGTGTTTGCACGAATTCCCGGTTAATTCCAACAGGTTATGAGCCCAAGGCTCAACTGATTGTATCGCGGATTGTTCTTGGTTTTTGGAGTGTGTTTTCGTGGATACCTTGTCTCGTTTCGTTACGCAGAACTAGTGAAAAGTCCCCTCTCGAAAGGGCTAGTGGATTGACGAAGTGACTGAAGGATTTTCAAGTGATTTAATATGAGTGATTCAGATAGAAACAATGTGCCCTCTGCCAGTGATTTTAAGGCATTGGTACAGAGTCTGAAGGAAGTTGCGAATCGTCTGACTGCCATTGAAGATGGGCAGGCCAGGAAATCACTTCCCAGGGTGTCCTCCGGTTCGAGGAAGGGATCACCAATGCGGGTACAGGACACAGAGTTCCGTGACAGCCTGAAGAATTACCGTCCTTTCGGCCATCAGATGACTCTGAATGATTTGGCCGAGGACGAAGGGGTTGAAGCCAGAGCAAGGCCACGCCCACAAGTGAATGCGACACCTCGCGGAGTGCCGGTTGGCATGCAAGGTGTTGGCGGGACTGATGCACCACCTGGGCAAGGGTTTATGCCGGTGCATCAAGTCGGGTATAAAATACCCAAATTGAGTATTGAAAAGTTTTCGGGGCGGGAGCTGTATCCCGGTTTGGGTGCAGGCTACCGCCAATGGGCCTACCTTTTCATGGAGGCAATCGAGATCGGTGAGATGACCTCAGGGTTCCAATGGAGTGAAAGCCTTAAAGTAAACAAATTTGGTGAACATCTCGAAGGCACCGCCGCGGAATATTTCCGCTCGAACATTGGTTCGTGGTGGCGGGTGCGGCCGCAGCTTACTTACGTGATGGAGCAAATGTGGTTGGGATTCACCACCAAGCTGCGGACTGGTTTGCCATGGAAAAGGACGCGAAGCGTTCGTGGACCGAACACTACTTATACCTAGTAGTTCTGACTCGCGAAAGCGGATCGAGCGAAAGTTGATCATTGAAAACATTGTCAAGTTTGCTGCGCCCAAGTTGAAAGTGATGTTAATGGCGCGATATGATCCCTGCCGACAAGACTACCTGTGCCACGCGCAAGAGTTGATTGCCTGGGCACAGGAGTTAGAAGATGATGTCGTCAAGGGCAAGCCAGCGTTTAAGTTGCAGGCGCATGCCGCAACATCTGGCAAGGGCAAGCGTGCCTGTTACACGTGTGGAAATGAGGGGAACATACAAAAGTATTGCCCCGAGAAGCAAAATAAAAAGGGTGATGGTGGTAATCAAGGTTCAAATCGTAGCAGAGATGACAAGTCATCGAAGCGTTTTGTACTTTCAACTCTGGATTCCACTCTAGATGCGTACATTAATGCATGTGGTAATCCTGAACGTGAAAATGTTTGGATTATTGACAGTGGCGCTAGTAGACACTTGGTGTCGAACGCAAATTTGTTGGAAGACGCAAAAGATTGTGGACCAAATGATATATTTGCACTGCCGGACGGCAGCATCCTACCAGCTACCAAGGTCGGACGGCTTACGTTGCGGACGTGCGACACAAGTGAAACGGTCGTTGTCTTGACCGAAGTATACTACGCACCGCAATTGGCTATGAATTTGATTTCACTTGGTAGACTACGCGAAAAGGGCTGTGCCATTGTCGATGATGGACACAAGCTTCGCGTTATGGTTAAAGATGAAAAACTTTTTGACGTATACACTCATGGTTCGGTTTTTATCGCCCGTTTGAAAACGGAAAGGAAAAGCAACTTTTTGACGGATTTTGGTGACATGGTTGTCAACAGTGCGATGGAAGACGTCGGTTCGGACGCTCACAGTGGCAGCCTACATCATTTCCATGTTCGCCTGGGTCACCTGGCATACGACACCATCGAAAGGTTGGCCAGGGACCCTAGGTCCGGCATTGTTTTAACGGATACGAATCGGCCAAATTGTTTGACGTGCTACGAGGGTAAAGCGACCCGAAAGATACAGCCGAAGGCGGATTCGGGCAAGAACGCCCCGATTGACCGCATCGGAGGAGTGATCTGCAGTGACCTCAAAGGTCCGATCACCCCCCGAGACAGGCGTGGCAACCGATACCTGGTCGTTTTTGTGGATTATTTTTCGAATTATGTTCGAGTGTTCGCAGCACGCACCAAGGACAAGGCGGCTCGAATGTTTGGCCATTTCATTGCATGGTTTGAAAATGAATTTTCATGCAGGGTGCACGTGCTGCGTACGAATGGTGGCGGCGAGTACCGGAACGTGGATCCGTTTTGTGAACAGACCGGTATTCGTCGCCAAGTGACCGAGCCCGGAACGCCTGCTTCGAATGGCAAGGCGGAACGAATGAACCGGACCATTTTTAACATGGTCCGGTGCATGATATTTGGGTCCGGAGTACCACTTACGTATTGGTCGGAGGCGGCTGAGTATGCTGCATACATACTCAATCGTACTCCGACCCGATCGAATGCTGGGCGAATTTCGCCATTGGAAGTGTTGACTGGCAAGCAGCCAGTGGTCACGGATATTGTTGTTTTCGGGTCCCCGTGCATGGTTTGGCGGGACCCTAAGAAGAAATCATTGGCAAAGCACGCCGAACGGGCTCTGATTCTCGGCAAAAATGATGAGACGAAAGGTTTCAAAGTGCTGTTGCTGAAGGACAGGGTGGTCGTAGTGACACGGCACGTCACTGCTATTGAAACACTCAGTCCTGAGACGAGTGACAAGATCACTAAAGCCCTCGAAGGTGAATGCAACCAAGAGCTCGAAGCATTGGCGGAGTCGCATGCAAGAAAACGAAGTGAAAATTTGACGGTTTCCAACTCTGCCAGTGGTGAAACGCCGATGCCGGTGACTACTACGGAACGCGCTGGGAACGCTAACCAGGGCACCAGAAAGACCCGACGGAAGCCTAAAAAGACGGCTAAAGGTCAAGAATATGCTGCTTCGAGGGCAAGGGGGTTGCTTCACACGGTGACACCACGCAGCAAGTTGTCGAAAATGAGAAAACTGAGGAAGGTGTGTCGTGTGTTTATGCTCTTTGTGCGTCAAGTGCGGGAGCGCAAAGTGGGTCAGTGATGCAGCCAGACCCCCCGACATATCGCGAGGCGCATAGCGGCCCGCAATCCACAATGTGGAAGCAAGCGGAAACGGAGGAGCTCAAAGCTCTTGAAGACCTCGAAACCTGGGAAATTGTACGCCGCCCTCCGGGTAAGGTACCTCTCCCAACCAAGTGGGTGTACAAGACAAAGGTCAGTGCACACGGTTCGGTCGAGAGGTACAAGGCGAGATTGGTTGCCCGTGGCGACAAACAAGTTTACGGTTCGGACTATTTTTTCACATTTTCAACCGTTATGGAGTTGAATAATGTCAAGTTGATTCTTGCTTTGACACAAGTGTGGGGGGTAGCGGCACGCCATGGTGATGTGCCAAGTGCCTACCCCAAGGCCAAGTCTGAGGAAAATGTGGAGATTTACCTGCAGGTGCCACAAGGCATGGACATTTCGATGGATACATTGCATGATTTCGGTGTAAATTCACCAAAGGAGCTCGCGCTAAAATTAAAGCGCAACCTGTATGGACTGAAGCAGGCTGGGTGCCTGTGGCACCAATGCCTTTGTGAAACATTATTGAAATTTGGATTCACGCAGTGTGTGACGGATACGTGCATCTTTTTCAAGCAACAAGCAGCCGAAACCGTCATAGTTGGAGCATATGTTGACGATCTCCTGGTTACCGGAACCAGTGAGAGTATCGTCCGGGAAGTTTTCGCAAACATGCAAGTATTGGAACTAAAGGACTTGGGCAGTGTCACCAAGTTTCTGGGCGTTCGGATTCAAGGTGATCCGAAGAGCGGTTACTTGCTAGACCAAGAGGGCACTATCAAGGACATATTGAAGACGAACAGGCTAGAGAAGATGAACCCAGTACGAACTCCTGTGCTGGCACTGGATGAAGTGAAGGAGTGTCAAGAACCTCTCCTACCACAGCCGAAGGAAAATTTGCCGAGCATCAAGCAGTTTCAATCGCTTGTGGGCAGTCTGCTATGGGTCGCCCGGTGCACGCGTCCTGACATTTCGTTCGCCGTGCACCGAGCCACACGTAAGACCCATGCACCCACGTTGGGCGATTACAAGATTGCCAAGAGGATCCTCAAGTACCTTAAGGGAACGAGTGACCTCAAGCTTGATCTGAAGCATGATAATGGACTGCCGATGCCATTGCGAATCACTGTTTATAGTGATGCCGATTTTGCGGCGGACAAAGTTGATCGAAAGAGTGTTTCGGCAATGGTGGTTTTCGTAAATGGAATTCTCGTTAATTGGGCGTGCAAGAAACAAACGGCAGTAGCATTATCGACAGCCAAAGCCGAGTTTGCTGCTGCAGCTATGGCAGGCAAGGAGGTGCTCGTATTGAAAGAATTAATTGCGGAAATTGGGATGCACGCCAAGACACCAATTATGTTTAAGATGGACAACCAAGCTGCATTGAAGCAACTCGAAGATGAGACGAGTGCGGCCGGATCCAAGCACGTAGATATCAAGCTGAAATTTTTGAAGGACTACGCACGGAAAGGCATCGTTTCGGCAAGCCACGTGCCAAGTGAAGAGATGCTCGCTGATCTACTCACGAAGGACCTAAGCGCGCAGCGGATTCAAGTGTTGCGTGTAGCGCTAGGGCTACAGTGACGATGGTGCAGCCTCCGGTCTTCCAGGAGGAGTGTTGGAAGAGTGTGTAGCCACTTTCGGCTTTGCAGTCTTCCGAAATGGTGGAATCCCATTGGTTGACATGGGTAGTATAAATTTTTCATGTTATTGACGGTTACAGAATTAAGTTTGCACTTAGGAACCGAATAGTCAGCTAAGTAACCTTACATAATATATACTTTCTATTTTGCATTTAATTAAGCACGCCTACTACCGAACCTTACGCGCCGCTAGAGGGCGGATACCAGTTGGGCAACTTACGTTGATCCCTACGAGCTGAAACTTTGTCAGCAGGTAGGTCGCCATCTCGTGAAGTCTTTGCACGAATCCCCGGTTAATTCCAACATATACAATTTCACCGCCTACAAAATGTCGGTATGTAAAGCTGCTATTTCTAACCAATGATAAAGTCGTATAGTTTTTTTGTACTTAACTGTAAAAGCGCTATTTGAAACCAATTAAAAGAAATCGATAGTACAGTTCGACTTCGCTTAGGTACGGGATCATCGATGCGGACATGGTATTCTTTTATATATGTAGACTAGCATAGTGGCCCGTTGTACCAACGGGGCAATTAATCTAATATTTGTAACACGGCAAAATGTAAGTTGGGGTTGACCTTAGAAAAATGCTAAGTCACGGCAAATAGATATACACTATATTCGTCATTCGTTGTAAATTCGTTTTTCATCCAATGATATGCAATGAGGCTGGTGGATGAAGGCGTTCTCTATCGCAATAAAAAGGGTGTGCGACAGTGTTGCTCAAATGTTACTATAATGTTACAGTTCTTTATACAATTAGCGTAGCACTTTTGTTAAGGACACAGCTAAAGCGGGGAATGATCATCCCTTGCTGATTTACATTGGCGAACATTGGAGACTGAGTCCTTTGCAGCAGTAACTTGTTGTGCTGAGCGGTGCGTTATTTCATGTGTCAGCCAAGGTCTTTCAATATTGTGAGCAACTAATGTGTAAATGATGTATGGTACAGGTATGGTGCTAAGGACCGATATGCTGCATTAGAGTGCTTAGCGAAGCTGGCAACGATTCCCTATGAACTTGTGCATCCGTATAGGGATGAAGTGCTGCGGAAGCTATTGTTGGTGCTGGACGACCGCAAATGTCCCCGAGTGCCGGACGACGTCAAGACAAACTTTGCCACCGCGGGGCCGAAGTTGTCCGTCAAGTTGAAAAGTGTCGCGAAGACGGACGCACTGTTCAAAAATTCACCAGCAACTCTACGTCCAGATCCTCGATCTGCCCGGGACCGAGTGCCTACGCGACTTACGCACGGCCCACTTGAATTTCCTCATCAAAGTATCGAGGGTTGTCACGCGACGTCGTCCGTGTTTCCGCAGCTCCAGCTTGTGAAAGTCAATTGTCCCGGCTGTGGGGCCGTACTAGGTCCCTTTACGCAACAGTATCACCACTAACTCAAGCCCAGTGCTTGCCCCGAGTGTCACTTTCGAGGCCAGTTCCCCGTCAACACGGCGCAGACAGTCTACCGGAACTTTCATAAAGATTACGTTGCAAGAATCGCCGGGGAGTGTTCCCCTGGTCGCGTCCCGCGTTCGAAAGACGTGATTCTCGTGGGAGACCTCATTGACAAAGCTCGAACGGGGGATGAAATTGCCGTGAGGCCATTTACACGAATACGCCGGATCCGACGCTGAATATACGCGACGGCTTTCCAGTCTTTCGTACTTTCACTGAAGCCAATCATATCGAACGACGTGCAGATGTGCTCGGGTGTCAATTGCTCACGGCGGACGAAAAAAAACAGATACTACGACTCACCAAGCAGCCGGATATTGCCCAGCGACTGATCAATAGCATTAAACCGTCCATCTATGGTCACCAGCAAGTCAAGACGGCGTTGGCGCTCGCGCTCTTTGGAGACAAAGCCAAGTTTATCAAGAATTACCGTGTCCTTGGCGACCTCAATGTCTTGATGGAGGGCAATCCCGGCACGGCCAAGTCGAAATTCCTCAAGTTTGCCAAACAAACCGCGCCCCGTGCATCTCGCGTCAAGGATGATGCCCGCGCTTTCTTGGGCGGTCGAGTCTCTCGATTTGCCTGTTTTAAGAGAAACACATCCACTTCGGTTGGATTAGGGACACTGCACTTGGCTGTCTCGGGCGTCACGTATTTCAAATGACAACACACAGGCGGCATGAAACTCGACCCAACAACTTCTTCTTAAACTTCCACGATGCGGCCATTCAGTGTCCACGGCACCGCGCAGTAGGCCACCATTCAGCAACGTCACCCTCTTTCCGCGCCATGTACAGCCTCAAAAACCTTGGGGTCCCATTGTGCTGCTCGGTGCTTAAGATGTCAGCATTTTTTTCTACTGCCACATCTCGAGTACTCTTTTCAAGAATTACACTGACGGTATGCACGATCGTCGATCTAGCGTCAGCGCGGTTTTATTCAATTCAGTCATGTTTGTTCAATAGACCACCTGGTCCTCCGGCTGCTGCTTCTCACGCTCCTGGCGCGAGCGACAGACAACCTTCATCATGTTTCCTGGTAGGCACCTTTAATCCCAAGGGCTCGCCAGTGTTACCCGCGATAAATGATGTTTTTCTTTATCCACAGCGCGTGAATGGACTCATTAACCGCATTCTATCTGATACGCTCGTTCCTTCTCTTTGGCAAGACGTTGAAGCGCAAGGAGCTGCTGCAGGTCCCACTACAACACGAAAATACACATACGGCAAGCAGCACCACTTCCTTCGTCTCGGTGCCAGTGCCACTCCAGCTTCTACCTCAAGTAACTCTTCCCGTTCTCGACGGAGTGAGAGCGAACTTCTTGCATGCCATTTATTGCTACAGGAACCGTTCGTTCGGAAAGATCTTGGCCCTGAGTTTTCAACTTCTGAGTCGCCGCCCGGGATGCATCCAGTGCAGATGTTAAGTACTGCCCAGCGGGCTCAGGGTTCGTGTGTTTATTTCAGATTCCTTAACACGCTTCGTTAGCTGTTAGAAGTAACAAATTACACATTGTTAGTACCCTTCTATCAATTCCTCGTTACAAAACACACCTCCGTTATATAAGAATCTTCCTTTGATTCTAAAGCACGAATCACAGTAGAAAACGTTAGAAAAAGCAGCGCTCCCGCTCCAGCTAAACTTTACAAACGTACATCTTGTCGTGAAGCTGAGAGACTGTCGGGTAACGAAGTGTCGTGTTGTCAGTAAGCACTAATCACAGTAGAAAACGTTAGAAAGAGCAGCGCTCCCGCTCCAGCTAAACATTACAAACGTACATCTTGGCGTGGAGCTGATAGACTGTCGGGTAACGAAGTGTCATGTTGTCAGTAAGCTCGAATCACAGTAGAAAACGTTAGAAAGAGCAGCGCTCCCGCTCCAGCTAAACTTTACAAAACGTACATGTTAGTAGTCGAGCCCCCAATTCTTACGTACTGCTGATTCCGCAGCATGCTACACGAATACACCACAAACAACGTTGTCAGCGCTTTGCAGGTTGGATTGACAATCGTTTCTTACGTAGAACGCATTTGGAGCCCTGCCACGTGGCAATTTCACCGCCTGCAAAAAACTTCGCTTAGTTTGTTGGACTAATAATTTGGCCAATCAGAACGCTCCGACGGTCGAGCAGCGTGACATGCATTCTTTTATATATATAGATATATATGGTCTCTCGCTGCTTCTGCGCACGCTTCTTGAGCCGCCGTCGTTGATTCTTGGTCAATGCGCTATTTGTAACCAATTAATATAAATAGATAGTACAGTTTGACTTCGCTTAGGTTCGATCGCGGACTTAATTGAATTTTATACTTAGATCAAGATATTCGCTTAGGTGTGGGAGCTTGCACGACGACACGGTATTCTTATATGGGAATTGCTAACTTACATACCGTATGTATCGTGCATACCCCCTTTGATTGGCTGTTTTTTTTCAGCCTGCAGGGTTTAGGGTTTAGGGTTGATTGGCTGCAGGGTTTAGGGTTTAGGAGGGGTATGTACGTTATACGGTATGTAAGTTAGCAAAACCCTTCTTATATACATATATATAGTTTATCATGATATTATCTATTTACCATTTCTTTCATGAAATTTCTATAATAAATTTGAAATACAAAAATGTTTATAACTTATTTGTAACTTTAATGTTTCTAGTATATAATAAAAAATGGATCCGGCTTCATCCACCGGCCTCATTGCATTTAATTATAATAATACACCTTTATTCCTTTGTCTTTACGAAATATCTCAGCCTCAGAGTTCTGTACTTACACATATAACGCTACTCGCTGCGCGCACAGAAGACCCAAGCACTAGCCGGATTGCGTGCAGCACTGTTCAACGCGCCCTCAACTCGCGTCAAATTCCAACAATCCATCTTCACATTTAACTCGTATTTATTAATTAATATAAATACGATTATAAAAATCAAGACATTAAAATAATTTCATAAATAAAATTTGCAATTAGTTATTTAAAAACAATTATTGAAGCTCCCCCAATTCGTAGGTGTGCCGTTGTGCAAATCGTTTCGAATAATGGAAACAATTTTTACCCTGGAGCTATGACCACGTAACCGGCATCCATAATGCGTCATCCGTGAGTGGGTGCATAAAGGTCTAGAGGCTACTTCCATCAGGATCACCAGAGGCGACTGGAGGCGTTTTTTTCATTTGGTCGGTCCAAGTGGCTTGGCGCACGCTTTGTTGCCATGCTTGCAGCTGTAGTATATTACTACGTGGTGATTTTTTACAGTATTTAATCCATGTGTAGAATGTATAATAAAGTCACTCCAGTGAAACCGAGATGTGGTGGAGCGGCTGATCGAAGTTTTTGAGACTTGATCAGGCGGTACCACGGCGCCCAGACTGCCGACTAACGAAGGGGGTCCTCCGGATGTCCTCGACTGCTTGTGTTCTTGCTCACCTTGTGTACCCGACGGCTAGGCGTGGGTCTCTCCTCAGGTGGCGGGGACAGCGCACAGCGAATTCTTGGTGCAAGATTGAATTAACTAACTTGTGACGATACAACCGATGCGATCAGGCGTGATCACGTGCGATCAGGTGCTTAAACCTCGTCAATTAACCGCGATCAGGCTTGATCAAGTTTGGGCTGATGCTAATAACCGACGATCAGCAATATTCCGTCTTGATCGCAAGTGCGATCAGGCGGCAGTCCGATGCGATCAGGCGCTGAAATGATGTAGATCAGTGGTAATCAGGCTTGATCAGGCTGGTGCTGATGCTAATAGCCGTAGTTCAGTTGTATTCGGTCTTGATCGCAAATGCGATCAGGCGTCTTGATCGCCAGTCGCGATCAGGTACTGAAACGAAGCCAATCGGTCGTGATCAGGCGCGATCAGGCTTTGGCTGACGTTAATAACCGTCGATCAACAATATTCTGTCTTGATCGCAGATGCGATCAGGTGTCTTGATCGCAAGTGCGATCAGGTACTGAAAGGCTCGATCAGGGGCTAAAAGCTGCTGCCCAGTCGTAATATACCTTGATCAGACTTGATCAAGCACCGGAAGTCGTTCAAGTAGCAGTTGGCGCGATTTGCGATCAGCGATCACGATCACGATTCGCAAAACGTGTCGATCAGGTGTTGATCGGTAGGGGGGTACTTGATCAGGCAGTGGAAGTCTTCACTGCCTGATCGCGGAGCCTCTAAGCCGTCAAACAGCTAAGGAACGCCCAAATCAATGCGCTCCTAGCCTAGACTATATGAGGAATAGGTATTTATATTAAAATCCACCTATAGTTCCCGTGGGGTGCTTAAAGCAGCCGAACTCTAGGGGCCAAACGTTAATTTCACGGGGAAGAGGTGAGAGCACTGCTCGATCACGTTCCCAAAACCAAAAACCTTTAAACGAAGAACCGCATACACTGCGGGCGGAGTTGCGGGGTGAGTTCTCACACTCTACGCCAACCGGTGGGCCAAAAACTACATAGTGCTCCCGACCGGGACGTAGAGGTTTCAATAAGGTGGGGGCGCAAAGGTGCCTTCCCAAAAAACGATCAGCGCGATCGTACGCAAAAGGAGAACTATATTAGCAATTAAACCCTTAGATCTACCCTGTTCCTCCTTTCAACCAATCTGCATCGTCCATTCGGAACGCCTTCCGTCCATCAGTCGACCTGATTTTTCCGCTTGTTCCTTGTTTGTTCGCTGGTGTTCGCCGCGTACCTGTAAGTAATCAGAACATCTTCCGTGTCCCTTCTATATCCTGTCTATGTACACCACGGTGGTACGTACTACTGTACCCACCGTGGTACACATGGCGGTACCTAATTATGCACTACTGTATCCACTATCTGCGTCCACTATCAGGCCCCTAATTTAGGTCCTAATATTAGTCATAATATTAGGCCCCCTATGGGCCTAATAAAATGTCCAACATTAGGCCCTATTTTAGCCTAATTAAAAAGTCCGCTTTACGACAGAGATATTGAGCCCATATAATGATAGCCTTAAGGACAGAACCCCATTTGAGTCGAAAATAAAAGAAAATGTGCGAAACCGAAACAGTAAAAATCAAATAGAGCAAATCCGAACGTGAACCTGTTTAGGATGCAATACATTGGATTGGTGCACAATCGTAGCGGTACCTGATGCAGAAATATGCCAAATATTAATTTTAAAATATGACGGCTACCCGCTCAGATTCCCTAATACAAACACTACTTGAAGGATTAATAACTACGCCGAATTTTCCACTACGTCACGAGTTCTTTGATTGTCTCTTGCACCCACAACGCCGAAATATTAAACGGGTGAGATAGCAGAGCAGATACAAATTCGGCAATCCGTCTTAGAGTATTCAAAGAAGGCTGATTACATTGATTAATTAAGGGATAAGTGCAAGTATGAAGGTAACTATAATTAATGTCATCATGCAATTTACGGCATTGAGCGCATAGCCAACCAGTCAATTTGCAAAAACAAGTTCTTATGAAAATACACCATTGGAACCGAATCCAGCAGATACAAAATGTTAAAAGGGCGCACAATTCCTGCAGCGCCCGGCGTCGCCGGAAACGTTTATTTGATTTATGACTTTTCGATAAAAACCTAGCAAATTGCATATATGCATATTATTAGCTTAAGTAATTAACTTAACACTAATAAAATCACTTTGGATTTTAATTTGTTTTACGAAGGGTGATTGATTGGAGGCAAGTACGGCGTATTACGCGTGGAAATTTCTCGTTCTCGATTACGTGAAATTTGGATCGTGGATTGTGAAACAAGTTGCGATTATCTGGTTTCCTTTAACATAGTGGTTATTCAAGTTGAACGTGGATAATACAGATTTATTTTACGCTTTACTTTGTTTGGCGTTACGTTACTTCCTCTGTCTTTGTTGCTCGCTAGTGGAACGCCGCACAAGTACGCACTGTATCTGTCGGAACGCTCGCCGACAAGTACACGGCAAAAATGAGCGAATCTGAACACAAAATACCACCAGGTCAAACATTCACTCCAAAGAGGTGGAAAGGATAGGTTTAATATCGATCGCTGTTCCACCTGAGGCTTAAACATGCGATTTATGACGCATCCATAACGAAGACGCCTAGCTTGCGGCATGGAGGCGTAAGCATTCAGAGAATTCTCCTGTTAATAAGCTCAAGAAAAATCACCAAGTCAGGAAGCAGAAAAGGTGAATGGGGTAGCGAACCAATCTCCAGTGATGATGTTACGGAATACCCTGAGCAAGGATATTTTCAAACTATATGAGCCGTTACAAACAGAGGTTGTACGTAAGAAAGCGCAAGGACCCAAAGAAAACACACAAAAGCAGCAAATGGGTAGGGTGATGAGTGGGTTATCCAATTCCACCAGCCCGTACAGATAGAAAAGTGTTTTTGGGATGAAGAATTATTTGACTGACTTCTTGTCAACTTTTCTTCGGGCTCACAACCCATACATTTTTACTGATACTGCACGCCAACTGTTATCAAAACGGTATGATACAATTCAGTAATGTAGTTTAATGGACTTGAATATTTAACACATCGGGTGAAGACATATGCAATGGAAATACCGAACACAGCTTGCCGCAGCCACTCTCAATAAAAACCGCGTAGGATCAAGTGCATTATATGCCCCACCTCCGTACCTTTATAAATCTATTGTGTAAAAGTATACTCGAGTATCTTTAATACTAAATTATATATACTATTCTAATCAAAATGAGTATTTGCTATTGCTTCTAGAAATGCATCCCATAGTCGATCCTTATTCTTTCGACGCCAAATGAATTCCCATACTGACTTGGATGTGCGATTTCTTACTGGGATAGCCATCTTCATACCGTTCCACGTACCTTCAATAGTATTTGTATGGACCTCGGTTGTTGTATCTGTAAACCGCTGTGAATGATTAAGAGTACAATGTTTGTAATCTCCAATTTCAGCTAAAGTAGAATACCCTCGCCAAAGATGAGTATGAATGATAGAGCCAGGAAGAACATGCTGGAGTATAATGTTGCATAATGTCTCTGCACTGCGATCAGGAACAGACACAGCGAATATTTTACGATCTTTTGAACGTTCCACACCATCAAGAACCCATACATCTTCTACACGATACCCGCGATGACATTTCCTTTTTCCCATTTTTGTTTTGTCGATCCACGATTATACAGGTCCACCAATTATCTCAGTATTTTCGTCAAGGGATTCAGTAATAAGCTGGCGGAAATATTTTGAAAAAACAGCTATAGTGTGCTTTGAATGCTTTGTTGTTCCTTGAATAGACTTGCTTTTATCACCTTTCAACCATAAATAACCGAGATGAAAAATCTTGTGAATGGGAAGGCGACGTCCTTGAAAAAACGTGTTCATACGAAGAGAAAATTGCTTGGAACATTTCTTCGTAGTACACCTGAATCTATAGCGCTTGGGATAGTACTCCATTTGTCTATTGCACTCTTCACAAGTCCATTTCATGTTAAAGGCACCTTTTTCAATCAAAAATCCAATACATTTGTCTTCATTGAAAAGAATATCGGCAATCTCATAAATGGATGGATACGACATGGCAAACAAAATGTACAGCAATACTTGCAATAACCCCAATAATATATAAGAGTTTGTATAAAATATTAAAGGTTTTACATGGTGGGGCGTATAATGCACTTCATCCACCGCGTAAGTGGGATGTTGGAATATGTTGAAGTGCATTGGTATCCCGGTTGAAGCACCATAGCACATTTCCTTGAAATATGTACTCAGTTTTATATTTTGTGACTAACTATAATTAGTTTTTTAAGTCAAATATATTCACTTTTACATTTTAACTACTTGTGACTGGTCGTTTCTTTCGGTTGTCTCTTTCGTTGTTACGTTTCGCTGTGCGCATCAAGTTGTTTGACATTGTGGAGCATATACAGTTCCGTTAAGTTGTAGACATTATGTTTACGAATCACGTTGTGGAATTTACGTTGTATTGGATATTAACTGGAAGTTTTACTATCTGGAGTTTACGCTTACGCTACCTGTGGTTATATAACTTATTCTCACGCAAAAGTGCTCAACAGGTTATGAGCCCTAGTGATGACAATGATTCAACTGAAGAGAAGGTTGCGATCGTCCAGGAAAATGTGGAGTCGACCGATATCTTGATGGTCCTCCGTGGAATCTCGGGACGCTTGGTTAAGCTAGAGGATTCTCGTGGAGTTGTGTCTGAACGGGGTAGTAACGTTTACCACACCACGAAGGGAGACACCAAGATGAGTATGGCATCGCTTGATGGAAGCCAAGAAAAGAGGGTGGTCTACAAGGCCGGAATCGCTGCGGCGTTGAGTTTCCAAAATTTGAGCAAGGCTGGTGAAAAAATTTTGGCCGAGGTGGCGTGGATAAACCAGGAAGGACAAGAGTACATCCGGGGGATCTATGAAACGGGAATGTACACACGGGAGCACAGGGACACGGGTATGTACACCCGGGGGTCCAACAGGACCAGAATCAAGGCGGGCAAATACACGTGGTGTGGACGCCTTCGACTAAGCAGTGCATGCTCGAATTATTTGAAGCCATTTTTTCTTCTACATCTCTCCAAGATGATGAAACCCCTGTGGCTGAAATCGGTGGGTACATTTGCGGTTACCTCTAGGTATACATTTTAGTATGTTTATGTTTTAGGTAACTTTACATAATACACTCTTCATTTTTAACTCCAAGCGACTTATCGGCTTGAGCGGCTCCGCGTGGCAAACGTTGCGCACAAGTCTTCTGGTTTGATATCACACCTGGTCAAAACATTCAGGCCAGGTAGTTTTAGATCTCAGTACATAAGCACGCAGTAGTGTGTGCTTTGTTTTATTTTTCCCACAGTGCAGGTTGCAGATAGGAGTTTTCGATGGCACAGAATTGTACCGGGGGCTAGGCACGGATTTTACAATTATGGGGAAGGAAGTTTCTACGCCCAATTGTCCTTGCGGAAGCCGCCTGTGTTTTTTTTGTGGAGTGAGGATGTGAAACTTGACCTCCTCGGTTATTTCTTGGCAGACACGGAGGAAAGTTACTATTGCAGGCACGTGGAAACGTGGTGGAGTGAGACTCTCACGTTTTGGTATGTTATGGATAAAATGATCAACACTTTTAACACGCATCTAACACCTGCTCAGTCAATGAAGTTGTTTTCGCCCCGCAAAAGTATTTCACGGACTTGGCCGGAACATTACCTTTATTTGTTGTCTGTCGCAGAAGCTGTAGGAAGTCGCGCTGACTTGTTGGTGCTAGATAACGTGATCTATCACGTCGCAACTGAGTTTCGACAAGTGATGATGTCGAAGTTCGACTACACGTGTGGATTACCTGCGTCAAGCGGAAGAGCTGTGCCAGTTCGTGAAGGCCGTGGAATATGACGGATTTAAACGATCTGGTAAGAGCGTGTTGAGAAACAAATTCTTGAACGATTCAATGGCCATGCAACTCTCACAACGAGCTTTTTTCGTCGCCATGGCCATCAATTGACCAAGTCGATGCAACGAATGCAACGGCGCAGCTTGTGCTGTGAGTGTCAACGCAGCGACACGATCCGATAACGTACCAGAATTGATCATCGTTACCAAATACTTGTCGTCACTCGACATGTTGCTCCGCTTTTGGGCCTCAAACCGCTTCACTTTATCCTCCAAGAGCTCTTGTGCCTGCTTTTTGAGCGTCACAACCGGCGCGTCGGACGCGTCCAATGGCGTCGCTTGCTTCTCCATACGCGTGTTCAGCCTCGGAACAAGTTTCGTCTCTGCATTGTACCACGCCACGCAGTAGTCATTGATTAAAGTCACCAGGGGCTTCACCTGGTCCAATGAAAATTTCCTTTCTCCCGTTTCCAAGACCTTTAGAACATCGTTCTTGCGTGAGGAGGTAGATAGAGACTTTGTCTTGATCGCTACTTGCTTTCAATTGCATGTGGTGGCGCCATTGGCTCGAGATGATTTTGTCTTGGATCGCATGTCCCCACGGCAAAGTGGAAGGAGTGGAGTGGTGCAGGGTGAAACTAAAAAATGGAATATTATCTGTTCTAGTATATCTCGACTCTACTGTTCGGACATTTAGGGATTTTTTTCCTAAATTACGTAGGTAGTAGAACCCGCTAGTAGACTACGTGGTCGAGGGTAGAGCGCCAAGACGATTCCAAAGACAGTCCAGACCATGACCGTTGCCGACACTACATAGCACACGGAACTAGCGCTGCAAACGTGCTGAGTGTGACCGACAAGAGGGAAAACCAAGTCCAGTTCTCGTCCGAGTGTTCCTTCATCGCGCGTTTCGTGTGCTTCTCTTTGAGTGACCACGTGGCCACGTCCTATTGCATTTGAGAAAGATTGTTGTACTGCATGGATGTCTCCTCCATGGTCGATTGCCTCGAAAATGTCGTCAACAGCATTTCCTCTTCCTGATCCGTCTCGTCGTCATACAATTCGCCGTCATCCTCTTCGTCACTCACGGCTTCCACACTATCGATACAATCTAGCACGATCGAATCGACACTCTCGGACGACGCAATACGCGACGGACTACTACGAATGGGGGACGGCACAAGAAGTACTCCGAAAGGAGTTGTGAACGTTGTGGCCGAGAAGAAGACCAATCCAACGAAGTGCTATACCTGCGGCGAGGTGGGTCACATCAAGTGGAAGTGTCCAAGGAAGAACACCAAGAAGGACGATTTTACCTTGACGGTAACCATGGACTGTGACAAGATAGCGAGGGAAAAGTGGATTCTGGACAGGGGTGCGAGCATGCACCTAACGAATGACTTGAATTTTTACGTAATACGGAGGACGTATCGGGAGTCTGTTATCAAGAAGACGGCAAGCAGTTGAATCTAACGAAGAAGTGAAATTACAGATCTTCGTCAGCTTCGGAGCGATTAAGCGAGTTATCAAGGACGAGAACGTGTATTTCGTGGAGAATCTTACGAGGAATATTTTATTATATGGTCTCCTGGAAGAAAAAAGCTGTGGTCTAGCTTACGTCGATGGTCGGAGGGTGATAAAGCACCAAAAAACCGGCGAAAGTATTTTTGACGTGTAGAAAGTTAATAAAGTCCTGACTATAAGTGTTCGGGTGGATATGCCGAGACAAAATTTTGGACACGTCGTCATGGCAATGATTGTCGAAAATAAAAATGAATAAGAATTTCAAAAAGATGGAGATATACAGCGTGGGTCATTAATGCACTTCCATTCTTGAATGGGGCATCTGCATTATGACGTAATTGAAAAGATGGCAAAAGATCCCGGCTTTGGGGTTGAGCTGACGGACACCAAGCGGATGAACTGTCTTACCTGTGCACAGTGTAAGCAGAAGAAGGTCAACCAATCGAAGAAAGTGTCGAGCATTCGCCTATCGACAGGGTTGGAAGTGTGATTTGTTCGGACCCGAAAGGGCCGATCACACCGATAGAAAGGCTTGGAAATAGATACATGATAAATTACGTGGACCACAAGACAAATTACGTTAGTGTTTTCCTGGCGAGAACCAAGGATACGGCAGCCAAGAAGTTTGAACATTTCATTGCGTTTTTTTGAAATAGATTTGAATGCAAGATTCACATTTTGCGTACTGACGGTGGTGCGGAGTAAAAACTTGGATCACATTTGCCAAAGCACTGACATAGACAGCAGGTTAGTGGAGCAGGGAACCAAGCAAGTAATAGAAAAGCGTAATGAATGCATCGAACCATAATTAAATATGGCTAGACGCATGTTATTTCCGTGTGGATTGAATTAGTCTTTTTGAGGCGACGCAATGGTCTATGCGGCTTTTATTTTAAATCGAAGCCCGACAAGTGCCAACTCAAGACGGATGACGCCGATGGATATGCTGACAGGGAAGAAACCCTATCTTGGAGAATTATTGCGTTTGGGTCTCCGTGTACTGTGCACCGAAACCCAGGAAAGGAATCGCTGGCCCACAGGGCACAAATTGGATTGATCGTCGGGAAGAGCGAGGAAGTGAAGGGTTACAATGTCAATTTGCAGAAAGAACACAAAGTGGCAGTGACGCACCATATCAAGAACGTGGAGACACTAGATGACACGCAGAATCAGCAATTGCGGTATTTGTTTTTGGATGGAAGCAGTGGAGAGACAGAAGGAGTTGCGACGACAAAAGATCGCTCAAAAGAAGTTGACACGCAGGATCGTGGAGGAAAATAAGGAAGCAAGAACAAGAGCACCTGGAGCAGAGATCGATATGGAACGCGAGAATATGTGAAAAAGAAATCAGATAAAATGACGAATTTAGGAAGAAGACGCTACAGAAATTGAAGACAGCGGGATGGTGAATGTCGTTACTGAAATGTACCCAATGAACTACGCGGAGGCGATGAAGAGAAGTCAGAAAGACGAATGGATCGCAGCTATGGAAAGTGAAATCTCGGCGCTGGAAATGCGCGAAGTATGGGTAATCATGAAGAAACCGAAGGATTGCAGGCCGCTACAGACCAAATGGGTGTACAAGACTAAGAAGGATGTGAACAGAAGCGTGGAGAGATACAAGGCTAACTTGGTCGCGTGCGGAAACGAGCAGCGTTTCGGAGTTGACTACGGATACACGTCTACGGCAGTGATGGATATGGGAACCGTGAAGATAAATCTCGCGTTGGCAAGACGATGGAACGTGAAGGAAAAACATGGAGACATACCGAATGCGTATGTGAAGGCGCTCGAGGAGGAGCATGCCATTTTCTTGTATATTCTTAAGAGAATAAAGATGAACTAAGACTTACTCAAGAAGAATGAAGCTGGGAGCGTGAATGATTTGTTACTGAAATTAAAGAAGACACTATGGACTGAAGCAAGAGGGGTGCTTATAGAATCGGCTGTTACATACCATGTAATTGTAGTTGGAATTTGCGTAAAGCTATACGGAGATGTGCTTATACTATAAGCGGCATGGAGTAAATATCGTGGTGGTCGGACTTTACTTCGACGATCTTTTGGTGACCGGTACAAATGAAAGACTTGTACGGTGTTTTTTGAAGATATGGATGTACTTTGAGATCAAGGACTTAGGCGAAGTTTCGTAGTTTTTGGGGTTGAGGGTTACGTATGACCCTGAAAGCGGCTACTACTAAAACCAAGAAGTGATGATCAAATGTCTTTTGGATGACTATACTGCGCCATCACCAACGGCGTATTATGCTTCTGTTTGAAAATGCCATTATTCATGACTTTGAAGACTATGAAGATAAACTGACTCATTTGAAGGTATAGAAAGTTGTTTATTACATTTTAGAATACAATGATTGACAAAACTGTTGGAATTTTTCAGACGCACTTCTTGCCACCGAACACAACTTCACACCTTCAACCTGCCAATGCCGAAATCATCGCCAATCTCAAGGTCAAGTCCAAGTCCCACTACATCAAGCGCCTCCTGGATGAAAATGAAAAGACCGGCGCTCATCCGTTCTCCACGGTCAACAAGTTTTCAATCCGCCAAGCCATCAACATGCTTGTAGAGTCTTGGAACGATGTCCGGCAAGCGACGATTGCCAACTGCTGGTGCAAGACGGGCATACTCTCTGCAGAGCTAAGCTCTGGTTCAACTGCCAATGCCTATTTTGTCTCTGACGTTGCCAACATTACAGAACTTCCTACCAATATTTCAGAGCACGAGATGCACTCCGCTATGGATGTCCAGGACTACCTTGCTGTAGATGATACGCTTCCAGTTGTTGAGACCCTCAGCGATGAAGAGATCATTGCTCAGGTACGTATCCAGGACGAAGTTCCCCTTGAGATGGAGGAGGACGAAGACGTTGGCGAAGCTCCTGCACCCATATCTTGGTCAGAGATGAAAGATGCTGTTGGTGTTCTCCTTGCAGGACTGGAGGAGAAGGCCTCTAATTTTGAAGCGGTCGAAGAGGTTGATACACTGCTCCGCTAATTCAAGCGCGTCATAGGTGCCTCGAAAATGTCCAACGCCAAGAAGCAAACCATCTACTCCTTCTTTGTACCTCAGAATTAGGACTTTCCGCCTTTGTAGCCCACTCTCTTTAACACCACTCTCAATGAATTCGAAACAGAATGGGATTTCCACATATAACATCCAAAACCTGGCCAGACAAGTGGGGTTGTTATAGAGATAGCCAATTGTATTTACTTTGTCAGTGCGTTAACAATTCCCATAAGAATTCAGAAGATTTGACTTCAAAAAAATCTTCCTATTACACCCACTTATATACTTTGTATACCGGCACCGGTACCTTACTTATGTATACATTAGGAGTATCTAATCTGTGTATTATCCATCTCTCTTCGCTTCAGTATAGCGTTCCAATCACCGAGATCCAAAAGCAAAGAAGCGGTCACATTACCTACTCCAGATGGCGCTCTCTCTTGTTTCAGTATAGAGTTTTAATCACCAAGATTCAATAGCAAAGAAGCGTTCATATTGCCTAATTTGGCCCCAATGTCACAGTCTCGACTCCATTTCCACTCACGATGCGTGCGTGCCACGTAGTTTCGCTCCTTGTCGTCACCTTCCTTGCGTGTGTCTTCCCTTTGGGCTACGCAGATGACACTCGTCCAAGCGCTCGAGCGGCTGGTGCGTCGAGTCGTCAGCGCTTTCTAAAGTCCAGTGCTACGGACGTATCACATGCGACTATGTCCATTGACCCTGCACATGAAGAATGATCGTTGAAGGACGTGAAGACGCCAATTGGGGCCGATTCTGAAGCGAACTGTATGGAGGACAAGTGGATCTACAGATGCGACCTAGTGACGGATCGCCTGCAGTGATGGATTTTCAATCACTTGTTGGATACCTCCTGTGGATAATGAGATGCACTAGACCCGACATCGGGTTTGCAGTACATAGGGCAACTCTGCAGTCACATGCCCGAAGATGTTGGATTGAAATTTAGCCAGGAGGACGTTGCGGTACCTGAAGGGTACGCAGAAGTTGAAATTCAAATGAAATTCACAAAAATTCTGGCAAGACGGAGTTGACTAAGATGGAGGCGTATAGCGAAGCGACGCATATTACGCTAGATGCAGAGAAGATAAAAAGTCGGAGACGGATGGTCTGTTTTCGTTGGATGGTATCATCTTATACTGGATGCGCAAGCGACAAGGATCTATTTCTATACCAATTATGGAGGCGGAATTTATACAGCGTCGCAAGTGGAGTGTGAGATTTATGGGGTGCGGGAGCTAGTTACGGAATTTTTTTTGGAGGACAAGCTACCCATGGTGCTATACTCGGACAACAACCAAGCAGCCATCAAGTTTTTGGAGGGTGTGAACTGCTCGGCCAAGATGAAGCACGTAAATGTGCGAATCAAGTTTCTAGCATCGAAATGGATGGACGGATAGATTGAAGTGCAGTCAAGAGCACGCAGGACATGTTGGAGGACATATTTACGAAGGCCTTAGCGGCTCCAAGACTCGAGGACATGAGGTCAAGACTTGGTTTGATGGAACATTGAGCGGTATCTCTGCAGAAGTGCGCAATGGCGAGAAGGAGTGTTGGAATATGTTGAAGTGTAACGGTATTCCAATTGCAGCACCGTAGCACATTTCCTGGAAATAGGTATACTCAATTTATATTTTATGACTAACTATTATTAGTTAAGTCAAATATATTCACTAACTGGCTAGTCGACGTACCTTATACGGATTGCATACCGATCGGGTAAGATGGAACCGGGATATTACTATTCTTGTAGGCCGATCGTCGGATGCCCCAGTGGAAAAAGGCTACCGATCGATGAAGTTATGGATAACTAGGGGTGAACGCTGGGTATCGACTTTTGTAAAAATTGGAGGCTGATCAGATTACATACGGATTACTAACTTCGGTGACGAACCACTGAAGTTAGAAAACAATGCGATCGTTGGTATGTGGCTGGCCGAAAGAAAAAGTTCCAGGGAAGAAGGGGTTTATTTCGATCGGATCGAGAAGATATGTTGAGTGGCAAAATTTGGCATATCCACCTACCACCGATCTGGTCAGCGATGATGAACCGGTGGAAGAAGACCCCTCACCTTAAGTGGAAAGGCCATATTACGTAACACCCAAGATGTGCCGAAGGTCGTCAGAAAAGTAACCTGATACAGTGGACTCACAGGCAGATCCGCCGAAGGTCGTCAACACAGTTGCGTTACAAGATCAGGTGACAGTGGAACCGATGGTAGATCGTAACATTGTTGAAGACGAGTGTAATGGCGCTTCTACCCAAGTTGATATCGCAGTAGAACAGTCCGCCGATAGGGAACAGGATTGCCCGTTCGACAGGGGCGGATTGAGCGAAGTTACCCCAGAGGATGACCAGGTGTGTATAAACGGGGGCGGAGAGGAGTGAGCTGAAAAATTAGAGAGCCAGATGGCGGATCTACCCGAAGTGTCAACTAGTCCGCCTGAAGTGAACATAGACAATCCGCAAGCGAGGCGACCGAGACGTCGACACCCCTGAACAGATCGATCAGCTCAAGAAAATAATTTGGAAGAAAATATATTTGCTGATGGGGAAGGGTATTTGTGATATCGGTAGTATTAATGTCAAGCCGATCGCCCAACGATGTTGACATGGGGCGCCGCAGTATCGGGAGAAGGATGGGTAAACGTATTTACAAGCTGAAGCTGGTGGACGAATCGTCCAGATTCTACTTTGACGATGTCCTTTTGACCGAAGACAGTCAGTAAAGACCACCGAATAACGGTTAAATCTAAGTGGAAGAAGTAATGAATGTCAGATCGTTCAAGGGAACGTGGTTTGGTCGGACTCACCGGGAATATTTGATCCGATGGAAAGGTCACGAAGAAACCACCTGGATCGACGAACTCGATCTGAATTGCGTTGCGCTTCTGAGAGAGTTCGAGCGAAATCGAGTCATCCAGAATTGTTTCAGAATGATGCAGACTCACGAAGTTGAAGATCAAGACTCACAGTAACATCGACTGGCATGGATTAATACCGGTCGGTATGGAATATGTGTGATGTTTATATTATGATTACGACTATGAGTGTGCAACGATCCGCGATGAACTGGAGCGATATATTGATGGAAGCAAAGTGACTTAAGGATGTAGACATTTTTCGATGGCAATAGTAATGATTCTCACGGTGTGGATATAAATTGAAGGTGATGAGGCTGGACTGCGAATAATGTAGAAAAAGGTTTACAGAGTCAGATGGGACATTAGGGTGATCTGAAAATGAAGTTGATTATTGATGAGTATATTAACGATTACCCGATAGGCTCCTACGACGTCAAAGTTCGCGATCTCCCCATAGGCGACTGACAATTATGGCTGGATGATCTGCAATCTTGTGACGAAACTGGTTACGCCAAGGTTGCTCCTGATCAAATTGTGTCAGGGCGTCCTGCAAGCTGTCGATCACCTTGTCGCAGTGATAGCCGGTATACCAAGCGCTGTCTTCAGTAAATCCCCGGCTTTCTCCACGCGACGATTGGTCATATGGAGGACGATCGGGTACAGAAAAATGTCTATGTCGCACTCACGGGTCTGCATGCCTTCCAATATGAACTGGCATATGGACAGCCAGGCTTCACCCGCCCGGCTTCGACGCTGTTTACGTTTTTTTGGAAGGTGGTCAGCTCTTGATCACGTTTTGCTCGACCTATGGGGAACACGATGTAATGTGAAGACTCCCAGATTGCTTGACCATGGACATCGTAAAATTGTCCAAGACGATACAAAAGCGAGGTGATCCAAGGAGTGGACGCACACATGGTGCCCAAATCGGAACGAAGTAAGACCTTCCATGGCTTTGCATCGTGCAACGAGCGATCTGTGTCCCCGTGATAAGATCGGGCCGCCATTCAGACGGGTCAGTATGACTTACCGCTGGAGGGAAAAGCCAGAAATCTGGGCGTGACAGAGTCCGGGCCAGCAGCTGCTTGGTCAGAACTGACGGTCTCAGGAGATCGATCTGCGCCGGCGGCCAAGGGGCGGCGACATCCAGATGTTGATCTGGGAGAGGGTGATCACCGACCTTCAACCCTCCTGATGACGCACGACGGTACAAACCAGAAGTGACAGGTTGGAAAGAGGGTCCAGACGTCTTGCCGGCCAAACCTGATGATTTTCAACCTGTTATCCTTCATGTTAGTCACTTGATCGGCTTCCGACGCTGGCTTCTCGATAGCTGAGCGGAACGACGACGTTGGGTGGATCGAGATTGAGAGAGAGAGCAAGAGGTATCTCATCAGAAGCCATCGATCCACCCTCCGAGTCTTCCCCAGACGATATTTGCGGGCACTTGAGTCGGATAGAATAGGAGTCGAGGGCGCATGATTTTTCGTTGTTTTTACCGTCGCAATTGGACCCGCCGTCGTGATTGGGAGCTTCGTCTGTGTCTTGGCCTTCATTTGCGGCGCTGACGGTTTCTCTTCGTAGTCTGGGTCGCTTGCTACATCCCGCGCCCTGGCTCCACTTTCCGCGGCCTCACGCTTACGATTGTGTTTATGAATTTTGTGGGGTGGAATTTAAGCAAATGAATGGCTCGATGATCCAGTCGGGTTTGATTTAAAGGCGTAGCCGGTGGAATCCGATCGAAGACCCACGAGGAAACCCGAAGCCGATCCGCCGGAACTGGAGCAGGCGATCGGAGGGTTAGATAATAGGCCAGTAAACTCATGACGGCACTGATGTATCGCTACCCAACGGCGATTCGACTCATGAGTCCAGATGTCCAATCGGCCCTGAAAAGAATCGGCTTTTTCAGCGTAACTTCGTGCCGAAAGTTGCAAGTCAACTATCTGCCGCTCCAAGTCTCGCTGTTTCGAGTGGAAGAACGATCGGTCGGACTGGTTTTCCGACCTCTGTCGGATGATCAGCGCGAGCTTTTCCTGAAGATGTGACTTGCAGACCTCGATGCGATCCAGATCGTGACGATCACTGTTCAGTCCTTCTAATATCGGTCGAAGCTGACCAAAATGACCATGCACCTGGCGATAGGAGGCAAGCAGCGTGTTCACTGCTTGGGTGATACCTATCGGCAGTGGATCTGCACATGGAAGAAGAGAAAAAAATCAGGGTGGAGCTAACTGACGATCGACATACCTTTCTTGGCTTGTTGCGAAACCAGAGCCTGGAGATGCTCATTCTCGGCAGTCAGGAGTTTACGATCAGCCTTCACTTCATCAATCTGCTTGGATTGCCGATCCACATCTTGACCCAACTGTCCAACCGGTAAAACAGAAAACAACTGAAAAATTAAACAAAACTAATGTACAAAATTCACAAAATTCTATCAATGTAGGAAAAGTATGAAAGCAAATAAAGTTCCTGCGATAGCATCATTTTTTCCTAGCACTTCATCTTCTGAATTTTGTTTTGAATTTTCTTTAATTGCTTTAATAGTTTTATTATGATGCTTTCAAGGGAAAAATCCGAAAATGCCGCCGTTTAGTAGGATGGCTGCAAGCCGGAGTGTGGTGTAGACCTTGATCCGCTTCTGACGTTTATCCTTTAATTATTTCCGGAGTGTATCGTTCACCTTCCGAAAACGACCGACCTCGACTCGATACTCGTTGTTCGCCGACAATTTGAGTATCACAGGAGTCGTCAGAGCGGTCCGATCGTCTAGGAGAGAAATATGTGGAGAATGGGAGTACCGATCGCCTACAAAGACAAGTGTTAATGAAGGAAAAGGGGCGATCGAAAAAGATCGAGTGCAATTACCTGGCGGAGTAAACCTGATTGGTGCATGGAATAATTGGAACTGTTGGTGAGGTCGTCCGCTACCGTTGTGCGGATGCGACCAGACTCAGGGGCGGCTGTGGTGAAGTGAAGATGAAAGTTTGTGACCAATTTATACCGGTATACCGTTGATCGGTTTGGATCGATCGGGTTGGTTGAAAGGAGAGAGGATTTTGGGCCAATCGTGTGTCAGAAGTGTTAAGTACGCAGTTTTAGGTGATCCACACGATCTTTCATGTAGTTTACATATGAGGTTTTTAATGTATATTACATATAGTGTTTGTGTTTCTTCTTCTTACGCGTAAGTCGCCCCCGCCTACCGCGGAATCTTAGGGAGAAAGGGTTAATAGGGTCCCCTTCAGCTAAACTTACCCGGCCGGACGCGTTACAGACGAAGTTGTCCCGCCGGAAGTCACACGACGGGAACGCGTAGTCAATACTTACACACACACTGATATCGCACACATTTGGAACGTGTAATTATTAATTGGAAAGGTTACGCGGATATCTCGTTGGTGGAGCCCCAAGCTATTGGATACGTTCGCTTGGCTGCTTCTTATTTGTCTATAGATCTCTCGTTATTGGTTGTGTCCACACATCGCTATACGCGATCTTCCCCGAAAGTTATTGGTTGGGTCCACACATCGTTATATGCGATCTGCCCCAAAAGTATATTGGATTTAAGTATACACTAAAATATTGGTTATTGATGTATTTGGAGTGACGATTTCCGCTCTATTTACACCCTGCACCAGAAGTGGTACACTTCATATTGATCCCCGCTAAGTCCATATCGCGCGACGGTCCACCGAGTGTGTAGCCACCCAAACAAATGGGTACACAAGGTGAGAAGCGTCAAGATAAATCGGACCAGGCGTCCTGCAATGCAGATCAATCATCCGATCGGGATGCAGGCGAAGGTTCGCGGGTTACACCCCCCGTAAGTTGGTCGGCTGGGCACGATGGTGTTTTTGGGTTCAGGACACTTCGGTGTTCGAATTTGAACTCGACACCACCACAAGCGTATTCCCAAAGCACACCAAACTAAGCGAATGTCGCTTCAAGCGGCTCCGAGCTCTGAGCATCAAAGTGCAGGCCTTTGGTCATCGGGAATGCACTCTACCCCCCCCCCCCCGATGTCGCGTGCTTGTAACATGGACATTTTCCACCCCGTTTATATCCATAATTTTATATCCGCAACAATGATACAGATCTGTTCGATCTGATTTGTCGCTTAAGTTCTTTTCGAGCTTCTTCTAGCTACTAGGAAGAGCCACCATCTTTAAACCCGATTTCGGGGGGTAATTAGGTATATAGCTTATACGGTAGGAGATATTTGATATATTAATGGCCAGGAAACGAGTGGTTCAGAGCCGCGGAAACCAAACCAACAACGTAACGAATATAGCTCACTTTTGGTTTTGCAGTTCCGTCCGAAAGCACTCATCAGCCTCCACAGCCTCTTTTACATGCCGGAGTTTGGACGCCGATGTGCTTGCTTGTAATTCGAGTCCTTCAGTCGTTCCACGAACGTTTGGGACGGCGAACTTGAGGACTTGACTTCGCTAGTTATTTCAATGCGTAGACAAAATTTTATAATTGTTTTTGTGGTGGAGTCCAGTTCAAAATAGAACACCGAAGTGTCCGGAACTGAACCACCATCGCGCCCAGCCGACCAACTAACGGAGGGGGTACTCCGCGAACCTTCGCCTGGGAGCCGATCGGGTGACCGATCAGCATTACAGGACGCCGAGTCCGATTCGTCTCGTGTCTCACCTTGTGTACCCATTGGTATGTGTGGCTACGTACTCGGTCGACCGTTGCTTGGTAGAAACTTTAGTGAGTGTCGATATAGGGGGTACCACTTCTGGGGTACTGATCCAAAATTCCAACGAAAAGATGATCCAATATAACCGATCGGCAAACGAAGCGGTAATCTTCACTCCGAATGCAATTAAATCTGACACTTGACCGCCCGTGGCAGCGAGTAATCCATCCAATAGTAAACCCTGGCACTTGATTGCAAAAGCAATGAGTAATACAGCCAATAGTAAACCCTGGCACTTGATTGCAAAAGCAATGAGTAATCCAGCCAATGATAGTTTCTGGCACTTGACCGCAGATCGCGATGAGTAATCCAGCCAATCCCTGGGACTTGATCGCAAATCGCGATGAGTAACCTAGCGAAAATAACACGTCTCCTTTGAACGTGGCCGAACTTGAGGGGGTGAGTGAACGTAGTGGGCGCCTCCCGTCGTGGGACTTCCGGTGGAGCTCTGTCCTGGCCGGGCTTAATTGTTAGAAGCGCGCGCTTTTTGCGCTGCAGCTCGCGTCGCCATTTCGGTTTTTTTAGCGACTTTACAGTGAAAAGGTGATGTATTGTACATAACTTTAGGTTAGGTACAAAACAATGTGTATTTGCATATTATTAGTTTTAGGCAAAAACTTAATTCTAATAAATCACTTCTGAATTTGATTATTGACTCACGTGTGGATTTTACGAGTGGGGAACAGGCGCGCTACAGTGCGAGGCTTGTTTGGAGTTTATTACGTTGATTACTTGGTACACTGCAGTGGCAGTTAGATTTGTTTTCGCGTATTGGATTCTCGTATCACGTGGTTGTTGGTTTGTGTCGCTACTTTTACGTATAAGTTGCGCAAGGACTGTGGAACATAAGATTACGTTTGTTGTTTTATTTTTCTCTATCTCGCTATTTGCTCGGAGCATCTAAGTGGAACTTGGCACGTCAGTACGTAACAACTGTAACACGTGTCACGTAGTACGAACATCTGGATGAACGACAGCAACGAACAGGTTATGAGCCCAATTAGGGGCAGTGACTCGTAGAATCAGACAGTCATCCCGGAGGATATGATGCGTTTGTTCGCACATATGATGAATCGCTTTGATAATTTGGAATCATCGTTAAACAAGGGGGCTCCGGCACAAATTGCGGCGCTGAAGTCAAAGGGAGAGACCAAGATGAGCTTGGCCTCCCTGGATGGAAGCGATGAAGAGAAAGACGAGGATAACGTCGGAAGCGCCGGAAAAATGTGCTTCAAAGAATATTAGCAAAGCTGGCAAGGACGTGTTCACTAGGGGCGGTGGTGCTAACCCCGGTAAGGCCTACGTGCAACCGCCGAAGGTATATATGCAACAAAAAGCCTCGAATCGGTACCAGCAGGTATACTTAGCCCCTGGAAACTTTCAGTAGGCGTATGAAGCACCTGGAAATGTCCAGCAGCCGTATGCAACACCTGTAAATGTCCAGCAGCCATATGCAGCACCCGGGAACGTTCAGCAGGCATACGTAGCGCCTGGAAATGTTAATGGGCAGACATACCTGATGCCAAGACCACCGACGGCCAGGAGAAGAAACTCCAGATCCGGCCGTTCGATGGAACTGAAGCGTATAAGGGTCTTGGGTCTGGTTTTTGGGGCTGGGGAACGAAGTTTTTCAGACAGATATCCATCGTAGAAGAATGCTGCGGGCATAGATGGACGGAAGACATCAAGGTCGAATTGCTGGGCCATTATCTGGCTGTCCCAGCGGAAGCATATTACGACCGGTTTGCGGAAACCTGGTGGAAAGAGGAACCAGCGTTGTGGCATATTATGAATAAGATGTATGCAGCTTTCAGTGTGTGTATAACGCACGCGGAGGGGATGAAACTCCTAGGTGCACGCAAGGAACCAGAAAGGAGTTGGCCAGACCATTTTCTATATCTCACGGCAGTGGCGGATGCAGTCGGATCGAACTGCGACGCAATGGTGTTGGATAATACAATTTACCATGCCGTGCCAGACATGTCGCATGTTCTGATGTCACGTTACAATCACTTACGGATGTACCATCCGCAACAAGCTGAAGAGATCTGTCAGTTTGCGCAGGCTGTTGAGTTTAACAGTCGGCGGCAGAAAGGTCATGGCTCTGGATCAGTAAATATGATTGTGGAAAAGCCTAAAAAGGCTGTGGCGGTAAATAATCGCGGTTTCTACGCATGTGGCGAGCGGGGGAACTTCAAGAGGGAATGTCCTGAAAAGAAGAAGATGCCTAAATCTGATTTCGCATTAATGATCGCCGGAAATGATGTGCCATCTGGTCGAGACACATGGATTCTCGACAGCGGTGCAAGTGTGCATCTGACGCCGGATCTTACTTGTTTGACGGAGGTGAAAACTTTAGACCGTCAGTGTCATCAAGTGGACGGTAAAACTTTAGTTATCACTAAGAAGGGCACGATGTACATTCGTTTTGTACATGGGAAAGCGGAAACTCGCGTGGAAATCAAGGATGTTTTTTAAGTAGAAGGAGCAGCCCGAAATATCTTTTCGTATGGTGTTTTCAAAAAGGGCGGTTTCGTAATTGATTACGTGGATGGAAAAAGGAAGCTTGTCAGGCATGACACGCGCCTTCCGATCACTCATGTTCGCTCAGTGAATAATGTGTTCACCGTGGAAGGTGAAGTGGATCGACCGAAAAGGGCGTACAAGGAAATGATTATGTCGGTGCAGTACGCGACGGAAGAAAACTACACGCCGGACGACGACGTCCAAAGTGGATCGCTGATTCACTTTCATGTGCGGATGGGCCACCTCAATTATGATACAATTCTGAGGTTGGCAAAGGATCCGGAATATGGAATCCGGATTACAGATGAGACGCGCAGGCACTGCGTTACCTGCGCGCAAGGCAAGAAATCCAAGAACAATCAGTAGAAGAAAGACAGCGGTGAAAACGCGCCTTTTGATCGAATCAGTGGTGTGATTTGTTCCGACCTTAAAGGCCCAATCACACCGAACGATCGTTTGGGCAACCGTTACTTGGTGAATTTCATTTATTTCAAGAGTAGTTACACCAGGATTTTCTTGGCGAAGAATAAGGATACTGCGGCCAAGAAATTTGATAATTTTCTGGCATTCTTCTAAAGAACCTTTGGATGCAAGATTCACGTCCTAAGGACTGACGGAGGAGCGGAATACAGTAATGTTGGTTACTTTTGTCGTAGTACCGGCATAGCTCGGCAGATAAGCGAGGCCGGGAATCAAGCCAGTAACGGAAAAGCCTAACGCATGCATCGGACTGTGATGAATATGGCCCGGTGCATGCTGTTCGGAAGTGGATTAAATTTGTCTTTTTGGGGGGACGCGGTGGAGTATGCAGCCTATGTGCTGAACCGCACCCGTACAAGCGCAAATTCCAAGCGGATGTCGACGCTGGAAGTGCTCACTGGACACAAGCCGAATCTAGGCGGTATTGTGACTTTTGGCTCGCCGCGTACCGTCTACAGGAACCCCGGAAAGAAGACTCTCGCGCACGGTGCGCAGGTCGGGGTAATTATCGGCCGAAGCGAGGAGACCAAGGGCTTCAAGGTCTATCTGAAAGCCGAAAGGACGGTGACCGTCACCCAGCATGTCAAGAATGTAGAAACGCTTACGGATGTCCAAAACCGGCAGCTGATAATTGGAGAAATCGAAGAATGCAAGACGGAAGCCCCACCAAGCGACCGAGGGTCAGAAGGAGCCGTTCTGACGCCAAGCGTGGAGCAAATCGCAAGAAAGCAGACAAAAAGAAAGCCGCGTTGGACGAGCGATCGCCATGTCACGCGCCAGTATGCCGAGCGCATGGATCAGGCGGAAAGCAAAGAAGAGGACGACGGCGACGATTAAGAAAAGGAAGCGTCGATTAACATGGTAATGGAGGGCGACCCAAGGAATTATCCTGATGCGATGAGTCGCCAAGACGCTAATAAGTGGATTGATGCGATGGATCAAGAAATCAAGGCGTTGGAAGGCAGCGAAGTCTGGGAGATAGTCAAGAAGCCAGGCAATGCCAAACCATTGCATTCAAAATGGGTTTTCAAGCTAAAAACCGATGAAAATGGACAAGTGGAGCGCTACAAGGCGAGGTTGGTGGACTGCGGAAACGAGCAGCGTTTCGGGGTCGATTATGAACTAACCTTTGCCGCGGTCATGGAGATGACCACTATCCGGTTTATTCTGATGCTTTCTCGGAAATGGAGAGTACGATCGATGCATGGGGACATCCCCAACGCTTATGTGAAAGCGTTGGAGGATGAACATGAAATATATCTGTTCACCCCCAGTGGAATGAAGGTCGAACAAGAAAAACTCAAGGAATTGCAAGTTGGAAGGTTAAAGTGATGTGGTCCTGAAATTAAAGAAAACGCATTACGGATTGAAACAGGCGGGGACGCAAAGGAACCGCCTCTTGCACTCCAAGCTCATAAGTCAAGGCTATGAACAAAGTTTCACAGACGGTTGTCTGTATTTCAAGAAGGTTTGTGGCGAAACGGTCGTGGTAGGTGTATATGTGGATGACCTATTGGTCACGGCAACGAAGCAGGTACATGTGACGAATTTTTTCGAGGAGCTCAAGGATTTGGAAATAAAAAATTTGGGCGAAGTGTCAAAATCTCGGCATGCGGTGGAGTACCAAGAAAGTCATGGTTATTTTCTCGATCAAGAAGTCATGATCAAGGACCGCCTGAAGGTGTATGGTATGGAGGAGGCAAACACAGTGAGGGCACCGATCGGGGATGAATTCGAAGATCAAAACCTCAAGGACCAAGGTATGTTGAAAAATTGTGGAAATGATGGAGCGCCGACGATAAAGAACTTTCAGTACGTGACGGGATGTTTACTTTGGATCGCGCGCTGCTGCAGGCCGGACATTGCGTATGCAGTGCACAAGGCCACGCGCAGAGCTCATGCGCCTTCCAAACTAGATTGGATGACGGCGAAGAGGATCTTACGATTTCTCAAGGGGACGTCGAACATGAAGTTGCGTTTGGAGGTGAATGCAGACGCAAAATTCAAGGAAAAAGACGAAGTTAGTATCGTGGGATCTGTGATGCGGATTTCGCTGGTTCTAAGGAAGACCGGAAGTCCACAAGTGGAGGTGTGTTTTTCGTGGAAGGGTGCATTGTGCACTGGGTGTGCAAGCGACAGTCTTGTGTTTCGCTTTCCACGATGGAAGCCGAGATTTATGCAGCGTCAGTGGCTCTATGTGAGCTGACTGGTTTCAAGAAGATGTCAAGTGAAGTCGGATTGAAGGTTGCTCTGCCGATGACGTTGTTTGGCGACAACCAGGCGGCAATAAAAGTGTTGGAAGGTGATGGTAAAACATCGAAGACAAAACAGATGGATGTTCGGGTGAAGTTTTTACTTTCGAAGTCTAAGGATGGTGTCGTCAAGGCAAGCTACCGACCTACGGATGAGAACTTGGCAGATGTTTTCACGAAGCCGTTAAATCCTGAGAAGTTGAAACGCGCTCATGATGGTCTTGGACTAGCAGCGGTTGCGATGGAGTAGCTGGTTTTCACGGAAAAGTCAAGAAGGAGTGTTAGAAGCGCGCGCTTTTTGCGCTGCAGCTCGCGTCGCCATTTCTTTTTTTCAGCGACTTTACAGTGAAAAGGTGATGTATTGTACATAGATTTAGGTTAGGTACAAATTTGAGGCTATTAATTTTCTTGATGAAAAAAACATTGTGTATTTGCATATTATTAGTTTTAGGCACAAACTTAATTCTAATAAATCACTTCTGAATTTGATTATTGACTCACGTGTGGATTTTACGAGTGGAGAACAGGCGCGCTACAGTGCGCGGCTTGTTTGGAGTTTATTACGTTGATTACTTGGTACACTGCAGTGTCAGTTAGATTTGTTTTCGCGTATTGGATTCTCGTATCACGTGGTTGTTGGTTTCGGTCGCTGCTTTTACGTATAAGTTGCGCAAGGACTGTGGAACATAAGATTGCGTTTGTTGTTTTATTTTTCGCTATCTCGCTACTTGCTCGGAGCATCTAAGTGGAGTGGAACTTGCACGTCAGTACGTAACAACTGGAACACGTGTCACGCAGTACGAACATCTGGATGAACGACAGCAACGAACATTAATGAGCGGGGGGGGACCTTGTTAACCCTCTGCTCCCAATGACTCCGATCGGAGCGGCGACTTTTGCAACCCAACGTAATACGAACACTATATTATATAGCCAATTAAAATCCAATATGTAAAGTATATGTAAACCGTGTGCCTTACCTACGTCTTCAGTAGCCTATTTTTTCGTCCCGCCACTGTCCATTTTCTTTGCTCGCCACTTTAAGTGTTTGAACTACTTGTACTCGTTTCTTATCCTATATTGACTCTAAAACACATCGGATGGTCGTCAACCCCGATGATTTCGGAGCAAGGCGTTGTAGTCCTTGATTCCAGCTTCTTTCCCTAAAACCGTGCGTTTTCCGGTTATTTACCAGGGGATATTCTTTCGGATCCCGCCAAACCATACATGGTGAAGCGAACACCATATCGGCGGAAATTTTTCATCTTTTTTGTTAGTAATTGGGCCATCGGAGATTTCCTCGCGGGGTTTGCCCTTGTGGAATGCAGTTGAGAATTCGTAGCATACGCCGCCTCTACCCGGACCACCGACCCCGTGATGCTTTGGTAAAAGGCCCCTCTACGGGACCGGGTTTGAATCCCGCAGTGGACAGACTAGTAGAGTCGGGTCCAAGTCTAATGAATTAGCACACGCTTGACATGGCTTACACCTGTCCCAAAAAATCTGAAAACCTTGCACCAGACCATGCTGAAAGTGGTCCGGTTAATCTGCTCAGCTTTTCCATGAGGATGAAAAAATCAATATCACCGGTAAGCCCGAGGGCAATGGAACGAACTAGGTTCAGCCGTGGGCATAATTGGCTTCTGTGGAAGATCGTGGCACAGAACGAGCCTGAACCTACCTACGTCTGGGTGAAGAATTTCCACCGGGCCACACACACCCTCATCCCGATCAAGTACAAATCCGACCTGATCGGCTAGATTGGTCATCACCACGGCCTACCTCGTGAGTAGAATTCCACAGTGAGACAAGTGCAAACACCGATCCGATCCCGAGAAGATCGGATCGATCCCGCCGATCGGTTCGATCTGAGTTCGGATGATGATCGACGGCCGATAGTGAAGAGTCCAGCGCAGTAGGAGGTCGGATTTCTAGGACTGATTGATGTCTTGAAATCCCGCCAGTCCAGGCGTGACAATCCTCACGCTTGTACAACTGGCACATGAGAGCACAAAACTTCTCCAGTGGACGACACTGACGGACCAGTCTCGTGGATGGAGTCGCAGTGCACAGGGCGCGGCTTCTATATACCGTTACCATCTACTAACGGATCGACTCAGACAGGTAGGTTAGGTACCTCTCATGTTTCGGGTAACAGTTTCCTTATACGTGCAGCCGGCGTCAAGGTGATATTTATTTTTATGAGGTCATGCATGGTCCCCATTCCAATCCATGGAAAAAGGCGAGGCGCTTGGGTTCATCGTAGCTGCGCTTGGGTTGTGGTAGCCTCTGTGCCTTTTGTGCTCGAGCTGTGAGGAAGAAAGGAGAGTGCGACGGATCAATCCATATGCCACTGGAAACTCCGAAGCTGCACAGCGCTTTGACAGCGTCGTTGCGTGGCGTCGAGCGGATTCCTTCACGAAGCGATTTGGTCGGTAGATTTAATTGTCTGGAGCGTCCGCGGCGAAATGAGGAGTGGGACTGGAAGAACGGAACAAACGCGTGAGTGACCCACGCGACACGAGACGAGGGTGTTCCACCTACCACACTAAATAGCTCGGCCCCTCTTCACTTTCCGACTCTTCGTCCATTCCCAGTCGCGAAAGTTCCGATTCGAGACCGAGCACAACAGGCCGAAACCCTGCGTGCTGCGAAGTATACCGCATTTGACGACGAATTCGCTCTTGCTCCACGACAGAACACTCGGTAAACTTGTGCTTGGCGGTATTGGATCGTTGGTCGAGACGAACTTCGGACCGGCAAAGCGGGCACGACGTGTGGTTCCAGAGCCATTTATCCACGCAACAGGCACTGCCACCATACCGAGCAAACTTTTTAGCTAGGGTCATGTCAACCATCATGGCATCGCTATGGTCGCAGAACGTACTGGAAGAAGTGCTGGCATGGAAGCGTGACGATGTGATCACCAATACCATACCGAAGCTGACAAATGGTGCATTCCATGCTCGTTTCATTGACCGTGCCTAAGGCCAACGGTAGTTGGTATCGCACCTCAATCGGCAGTCCTCTGCGTACAACCAGCGACGAAATTAGCCACGCAGTCTGCATTTGCACACTGTACGACGGCCAAAACAAATCGATACGCACTTTTCTTCAGCCAAAGGGCTGAAATAGTGATTTTCCGGGCTGCTGCTTAGGTCATAGTCACCGAGCATCATTTGACGGTAAATTTCTTCTTTTGCGAGCTTGCCGTCACCATCCCGCTTGAGTTTTTCCATGCTAATAGCCAGTGCACCATAGAAGCGTTAGCCCAGCACGATCCAGCAGGACGCATAAAAAAATAACCAACCAAAACGACTGATCCATGGACGACAACTGACAAAGCTCATCCTCGCTGCTGCTGCTACACGAAAAAACAACCACATGAGAGAGAGCGAGTCAACAACGGCCCACTAGCTCCACCAACTCACCTGGAACCACAACACATGATTCCGTGCGTGTTGCTGGGCTTCCTGGTCGAGTCCTGGTGGCATGCACGTTTGCCATCGAAACTCCCTTCAATGGAGCGTTTACGAGATTTACTTTGCTCCCTTTCTCGAGTGCGACTACAGTCTTCCACAACCGCGCGAGTACAAGGCACGAGTGGGTCCACTGTCGACGACAACGACTGCGAGCTGAAGGAAGCCGTCGAGGTGGTGGACGCCACGGAAGGTGAAGGTGGTGGAAACGCAGGCACGTTTGTGCCGCTGGCACCGACTCTGTTGAGTGGAGACGTAGTATTTGTTTTCGCAGCCGAGAATGAATCTCCTTTTCCGTGTGAGCTGGCACGTAGTTTCCATTGTGGCAGGGAGGGTGCAAACATCGTTGCAGCGACCGCTGCCCCTCGCGTCGCAGGATCCTCCTGAGCACTCGAAAACACGTCCCGAGTCGCTCCCGCTCGAGACGGATCCGAGTGGATCGAGGACCAGCGCTTGCCAGACTTCCTGTCTTTCCTGGGCACCGCGCGTCGAGTCTTGCCTATGGACCAAAACACTTCGTGCGACGTTTGTCCGTGCTTGTCCTCATGTGTCGAAAACAGGAACGCGGAGGGCGAAGCGACCGCTTCTTGCTCGTCTCGACCGCCTCGACTTGGTATCGATGGTCGCGGTGTCTTGCCCTTGGCCGGCACCGCTACCGCTCGAGACCTGGCCGTTCGCACCGTGCGTGGCTTCCACTGCAAGCCATTCGATAGGGACGTAGTCGGCGTCGCGACTGGACGATGGAGGATACTGGTAGGAGGCTTCTTCGAGTCGGACAACGGAGCGGTCTCGTGACTGCTAGAAGCAGTCCGCCCGCTCTCGCCGTGCGTCCAGCGCCACCACAGCGCGTTCGAGGTCGCAGCATCGATCGACTCCATGCGCGCTTGGTCGCACGAGAAAACTGGTGCAAAAACCACACAAAAAGTTAGTACACTGCATGGGCACCCACCCTCCCGCAGCCAGAAGAGGAGTCAGTAGTACCAGGTGGTGTCCAGTCGTCTGTCTGGACGTCCACGTTGTCACTGTTTGGCGTACAATTGGATTCAATTACCTACCACATAACGAACGATCGAGTTAGCAACGGTGCATCTTTTACGCGAGGGAGAAACGTACACGAGCGCGCACGTGTGGGAGCGCTGAGGAGCATCAAGAGGCGCGCCACCAGAAGAGAGAGAGAGAGAGAGAGAGAGAGAGAAGGGAAACCACACGGCGTGGACGAGAGAGAGGAGGAGGAGGAGGAGGAGAAAGAGGAGGAGGGAGACGGCACGCTACGCTTGCAGGGTGGCTGGGAACCGAGAGTGAATGTGTGTGTGTGTGTGTGTGTGTGTATACCTAGTGGAGGGGCGGCGGGTACTCCTAGCGCGGAAATTCCCAAATAAGTCGGGACGCAGGTGATGGGATGGGTTCGGATAAAGGTTACAAAGGTTACAGTACCGTAGTATGGAAGAAGATGAAACAGCTGCAACGATTTTTTATGTACATGATACATGAATTATTGGGTGTGCAGGACGATGTCTCACCAAAGCCCCATGCACGTGGTTGTTCTAGTTACGAGTGCATCCAGTTGTGCAATCTGATTTGAACAGCTTCCATGTTGTTGACGTCAGCAATTGGGATCAGGGTGGGGTCTCTCCTAGGTTCCATCGGGACCGTCTCTCTACGAATACCTTCGATAAAAAGGGCAATGTTATTTCCACACCCCTCCCGCGCACGTACGTGACCATAATCGGTTTGTTTGTTCACACGATTTCCACACCCACAAACCTCCTACGTGCCATACCGGAGTTCTGCCAGACGCTTGACGTGCGTTGCCGGGAAGATGGTGTTTACGACCCGAGCCCACTCGTCGCTAACTCTTGGTAGCATGGTCTGGTGCGGCCATGAATACGTGAATCCTGTGAATGGCTGTTCTTGAGGAAACCTGACCTACCTACAACTCTCTGAGGGTGATCTTAAACCACCAATTGCATTCCGACAGCAATTGGTGGCTTCAGATCGCCCTCGGAGAGTGGTAGGTAGGTCAGGTTTCCTGCATGGGTGTATGTGGCCACCGCGATGTGGAAAGTTCTGGCAGCTATGGCCGCATGTGCTGGCAAGCGGAACCAATTCTTTACCCCGCATGGCCCATTGACATGTTGTATCTGTGCTCACGATTCAGGCGCCACAACGATGGAAGGGCTGATTTTTCCGTTGAGGGCTCATGGTTGTGGTTTGCATTTTTTGCAGCCAAGAGCCATGTGCCATCCATGGTTTGCTGTGAAACAAGCTGGAACGGGCATCCAATCAGACGAGAGCTCGTTTCGTGTTTGCGCGTTTCAGCTGTCAAGTGCGGGCAGTTCTGATACTCCCCGCCTGTAATGGGACTCTGTCACGGACAGGACCCAGAACACGGCACACTTGCTTGTGCGACGAGGAAGACTTGGAGGAGAAGACTTGAGGAGAAGCCGGCAAATTGCAACTGAATTAAATGAGCTTATGGCTCCTGAATCCTAAACATAAAAAAACCACTAGGGGCCAATGAGGATAAAAGGCAGTGAACCCACAGATGTTAAGTATAACCTCAAAAGCCTACTATAAAACCTTGGGTTGAATCAGGTTGATCTTGAACTTCAAGCAGAGGTTCTTCTTCGGAGAATCTCACCGACACGTGGACCAATGTGATTGGCTGGGACCAAAAACATGTACCCACAATGTCACGTCGGTCGCGTCACCAGATAATTTCCCATGCAGGAATCATCTCCATGCACAGAAACACCTGTGCAGAGAACACTCGAGAACGTTTCGAGAACATTCTTTGCGGATGTAATCATTTGATTACTCCGTAAGTGTCGAAGCGTAACATGAACCGAGAATCATGTTTACAGCACCCCGCGATCCACGAGGATGGTGTGGTGCACACTAACTATGGATTGCGTCATGTAATGGCCAGTGGGGCCCATTCCACCGCCTATGTCATATTTAAACCCAAAGTTTTCCTTTCCCTTTGGTTTTTGACCGTTTGATGGTAACAGCATACCCCTGTGTGGTGGAGTGGCTGATCAGAATTTTTGAGGTTCGAACAGGCGTTCCCACGGCGCCCGGACTACCGACTAACAAAGGGGTCCTCCGGTTTTCCTGTGACAAGCCTATGTCTTGCTCACCTTGTGTACCCGACGGTTTGGGCGTGGGTCGCTGTCCCGGTGACTGGGACGTAGATCCGTGCAATTCCTGTGCAGATCGAGGTGAATTCGTAGCAGATCGACGAGTGTCGATCAGGTGCAAAAAGTTGATGATCAAGATCGATGATCGATGATCTTGCGGTGAATCAACGAGATTTCAGATGATCACAGTCCGATGGTCAAGATCGATGATCAAGGGGTGATCAAGATGGATGATCTATGATCGCAGATCGATCTAGTTGATCTTGCGCTCAATCGACGAGATTTCAGATGATCACGGATCTATGATCAAGATCGATGATTGCAGATCGATGATCAAGGGATGGTCAAGATCGGTGATCGATGATCAAGGGGTGATCAAGATCGATGATCGATGATCGAAGATCGCAGATCGCAGGCTGATCTCGTGGATCTTATACGAATTGGCGAGTTGCGGGTTGATGACCGCAGATAGACGGTGTCGATCTAGTGGTGATCGGCAAAGGGGTACTTGATCACGCGGCGGATATCTTCATCACTTGATCTCCGAGCCTCTTAAGCCCATATCGCTAAGAAAATACCCAATATATTATGTATAGGTATTCCTAGCCTAAACTTAAGAGGAAGGGGGTCGATCTGCACTTTCTATGTGCAGATCGACGGATTTCACACAAATCCACCTCAAGTTCCCACGGGGCGCTTAGAGCAGCCGAACTTCTAGGGAAAGATGCAAACCAATGGGGGAAGAGGTGAGAACACTAGGCTCAATAAATTTCCCAATAACCTTTCCAAGGAGTACCGCTGACACAGCGGGCGGAGTTGCGGGGCGAGTTCTCGAAAACTTTACGTCTGCCGGTGGGCCAAAAAAGTGCACTAGGTGCTCCCGCCCGGGACGTGTAAAGGTGCGTGCAAAGGAAGGGAGGCGCGAGGTGAACACGCCGTCCCTATGGATGATCTGAGTGATCGGACGCAAAAGGAGAACTTTATTATAGCTTATATCCTAAAATCTACCAATTACCTAATATTAACCAATCAGAGCTATCGATCCTGATGTGCACTATCGTCCAGTTAACCTGATATTTCAGTCGTCCGTCGCTTACCGTTAGGTACCTGTACCAGTCGTCGCATCTGCTCCGGATGGCCCGTCCATGTTCACCACAGTTGGCCACAAAATCTACGGTACGCTTCCCCACAGCCACCCCTGAGCCTCGCCCCAGCCGTACAGCGGTTGGGGAGGGGGTCGATCATGCCGTTGTTACCCATTGATCATGGCATTGTCGATCCAGCCGATAGCACCCATCAATCATGACATCGCCGATCATGCCGTTAGCCATCACCCATCAATCATGACATCATCGATCATGTCATTTCCACCCAAGGATCAGCCCTTTCTCCCATCGACCGGGTCACTTTCGATCACGTCGTTACCATTCTGTGATCATGTAACAGGACTGATCCTGTTACAGGCTTACACTGTATTTTGCGAGGAAGCGCGCAATACAATAGGGCAGGATTAGTTGATAACAACTAATCCTATAGTAAAAGTAAATATAAATATTTACTTAGTTTCTAGAACGCAAAATTAAGAGTGTTTATTTAATGGGTAGTTTAGAGGCTAATAGTATAGTAACTAACTAATTAATATAATAATATCAAGTCTTTAACTAACTGTACTATTAGTTAACCTGCAAGATTCGATATTTATACCGAATCGACTTTTCCTTCTTAGATTATAATAACTTATAATCTCTTATTTAAATTCAAGACAACGCATCTGAAATTAAACTGTGATATTCTAACTTGAATATCTATTATGTAATGGCACCCCATTACATCACCCGCACTTAAGGTGGTTGGACAATAATAATTCTTATTTTGGCCAATCATGGGTGGCACTTGTTGGTCAGAATTTCTCATTCACCAACTGATTGACCATCGACTCGATGGTCAAGACACACGGCGGCGGCTCTCTAAAGAGCGCTGCTGAAAACAATGAAGGAGCTTCTTCCTCCGCCTCAGCACTAGGTGCTGAGGTGTTGAGTGACAACAGTGACGCTGCACTAGCAGCGTCAACTACGCAAAGGTCGGAAGACGTACCGTCTTCGACCACAGATGCTGCTAAGGCGGCATCTGACAAGAAACAGGGAGATGTTGCTAATGCAACATCTCGCACGATGGCAACTTCCGAATGGCATGTTGCCAAGAGGGCCATGTTCGGGAGTTCTGACTCCGAACAAAGTGATGGGGATACAGATGTCCCCACTAAAAGAACCTAGCGAGTCGAAACTCGCTAGGTGTTCAACGCCTAACAGCGATGACGACTCTGGTGTCGCTGTCGGCTATGACAGCGACAATGATTATCACAGGTGGCTGCGGGAACGCAGAGCCCCACCTGGACCAAGTACTTCTCCACGTCGGGGTGATTTAACCCCGGCGCGTGGTGTTGAAGCAGGCGGTGCTCCGCCTGCTAAAAGGGCTCGAAAAGAAGCGTCGGCTGCCGCTTCTAAAGCGTAACATCTTACGGAACCACATGTTCCGTACAGAGTGGGATTTTGGACCCCTGGCTGGGCTATTTCCCCCAACAGTGGCGCTCACCGTAAGTGGGACTGCCAGTATGCGTTATTCGATATCAACGTGCTGGATGACTGCGAAGACATCCAGTCACGTCGATTCGATCGAAGTACAGACGATAGACGTCTGTACTTTATTGACCTCTTTTTCCAGGTTCGATATTATTCGAGCCGGAAAGGGTAAAGGAAGAACAGGGACGGTAAAGACGTCCTGACTCAGAGTTGGAATGATTTTGTTGACAACTACAAAAAAAGCCCAGATGATTACGTGAATAAAGTTCACGTAATGCGCGAGCGCTTTTTAAAGCACTCACGAACAGGCAAAATGGAATACATCCATTTTGCTTGCCTCAAAGAAGGGTTAAAGTGTGGTGTCCCTTCTCACCTCGTTTGCCCGCGGTGTACGCAGGGCACTCCTCGTCTGTCAGAGGAGGAGCTGCGGGGGTACGGTGGATTTTCCGTACCCGCCGAAATTCAGGGTTTAATTGATACCCTGAATGCATCAACACCTACTGTTGATGCTACTTCGCATTATGAGTTTGAGACTTCTTCTCAAACTCAGTCAAAAGGTATGGGGCGTCGGCCCTCAGAACCTCAATCGGTTCCCAAGAGTCGAACTCTTGGGGATATCCCAGCCAGCGTACCAAGTACTCGGTACGCTGCCCCTTCTTCAAAGGCACCGAGCGCTTCGAGATCAAGCGCTCGAGGATATATCGCTTATTCCCCTGATTATCAATCAGGGGCGGCGGAGGTTGAGAATTTCCTCGCCGTTGTTGTTGCGGAGCATGGTTCTTCGCTCCGCAAGCTCGAGGAGGGTTATTCTTCCTTGAGCAGCGATATGTCTCACTGTGTGAAGACATATCGGTCTCTTCGCGAGGATGTCCGCGACATCCTCGGGGCGCACACTGCCCTCCAGCAGAAGAATTATCTTCTGTACATTGAGCTTTCTCGCTATAAGAGAGAGCTCGATCGGCGCACGGCTGATCTCGAGCAGTCGAAGGCGGAGGTAACGACTCTCCGCTCTGCTCACCAACGGCTGGAGGCCGATTACAAGTCTCTCTTGGGAGACTTGGAGAAGCACGGCATCTCACGTGGTTCTGCGTCTCGTCGTAAGACGAAGACGAGTGATACGGCTTGAGCCGCCCAACATAGAATGTGGGGTGAAGCCGCATTGCTGTGGGAATGTCTAAGGTATAGGCATTCCCCCGAATCTCTTGGACCTTGAAAGGTTCAATGTTTACTTAGGAAGCAACTTCCGTGTAGGGAAGTTGCTCATTGCATGTGTAGGCAAATTAGTAGTACTTAGTAATACTAATTCACCTTTAAGAAAGGAGTTCTTGTTCTTCCTTCCTTGTTTATCTGCATTTTGCTTCTGCTTATCAAAAGCAGAGGCAAGTGCATCCTTTACATAGCGTATTACAGCTTGGCGCTGTAATACGAATTCATCTACTGCTTTATCAGCAGTAGGTGCATTGTCCTCGTTGTCTGCAGCCATTGCTGCAGACACATATTCATCGTATGCAGCTTCAGTTTTAATTGAAGCTGCTTCCGCTTCTACTGTATTTTCAGTAGAAGGGCCATCGTTTTGTTCACAATTTGCAGTCGCAACTTGCGCATTGACTCGCTCAAAATTTGAGTGGGTACCTTTCCCACTTATATTTGGCGTACCGCCAAGTAAAGCTGGGGTTCGTGGATGCCTTAAGGCATTCACGTAGAACGGTGTATGCTTAGTTGAAGCATGCACCGAATTGTTAATCGCAAATTCAGTGAGTGACAGGTAGTCACTCCACTGTTCAAAGGCATGTGCGTATGATCGCAACATGTCTCCGAGAACGCGGTTAATCCGTTCCGTCTTCCCATCCGTTTCTGGATGGTCCGCAGTTGACATCTTCAACTGGGTTCACAACAATGAGAACGTTTCTTGTCAGAAACGTCCTGTAAATCACGGATCTCGATCCGAGACAATGTCTTCCGGCATTCCGTGCAAACGGAATACCGTATCAACGAATATCCGCGCTGTTTGAGCGGCGGTTACATTCGCTGATACTGCAGTAAGATGTACCATCTTACTGAAACGGTCTACAAAGACCACTATTCCAGTCTTCCGACTATTGTCGGGTGGAAGACCGAATACGAAGTCCATTGAAATGGACTTCCGACACTCTGTCGGAACCGGCAGAGATTGCAGCGGAGCCTGTGCAGACTGCGCAGGCTTAACGCGTTGGAAAATCTCGCAAGCGCGTACGTATTTTCGTACCCACTTGTACTGGTTTCGCCAGTAAAAGTCACGTGCGAGAGAAGCGTATGTCTTCTCTCGACCTTGATGCCCCGAAATCGGTGCATCATGATACTCAAACATTAGTTGATGTTTGAGATCATCGTCGTTTGGAACGACGATGCGACTTTCATCTTTTTGGTCTGTGCTGTAAAGCAGCAGACCATCGTGCAGTAGATATCGATGCACGCAAGCGCGGAGGAACTCTGGGAGTTCGTCGCGTTTCTCACTTGATTGATTACGTAAGTAATCAATCAACAGACGTGTCTCATCGTCTGTTTTGTACTCCTCGCGTACTTGTAGTATAATTGACGACGACAAAGCAGTGCAACGGATCGCGTTTGCACTGGCCCCATCGGTTACGGACGGTTTCATCTCGTAATCAGGCCTTCGTGATAGCGCATCTGCTATCACGTTCAACTTTCCGGGTTTGTATTCAACCGTAAAGTTGTATTCAGCAAAGAATGACAGCCATCGAGCCATTCTTTGAGAAATGTGTGGTGAATTCACGGCCGTGCGTAGTGACGCATGGTCCGTGTAAACCACAAACGGTCTATCTCCCAATAGATAGATCCGAAACTTATCCAGTGCGTACTTCATGGCAAGGAGTTCCTTGTCATGCACTGGATAGTTGCGCTCGGCTGGGCGCAACTGACGCGATTGATAGCAGATTACGCGATCACGATCATCGTGATCACGCTGCATCAAAGCACAGCCGATATCGAAATCGCTCGCGTCGCAAACGACGTGGAACGGACGCTCGTTATCGGCTATAGCCAAGGCAGGCGCTTCAGTCAAGCTTTGCTTGACTGCATCAAAAGCATCTTGACATTGGGTATCCCAATGCCATTCGACATCTTTCTTAAGTAATTGAGAAAGAGGTCGTATTAACCCAGCATAGTTGCACGAATACTTGTGCAAATATGTTGCCAACCCAAGGAACTTTCGAAGTTCCTTAACGTTGTTTGGCGTAGGCCATTCAACGATCACCCTGATCTTTTCTGGATCAGGACGCACCCCGTTCTTGCCCACAAAGCATCCAAGAAAGGGTATCTCAGGTGCACCAAAGGTGCACTTCTTCAGATTTGCATAGAGCTTATGATTACGCATAAGCTCTAACACTCGACGTAGATGCTCTCTATGGACATCTACATCGCTTTTATCGTGTTCACCCTTACTATGGATGAACACGTCATCGAAATAACTCGGTGCGAATTCTCGCACCGGGCGTAATAGATGCGTTACGAATCTGTTAAACGTAGCAGGGGCATTTCGAAGCCCCTGTGGCATAACAAGCCACTCCCAAAGCATGCCGCTTGGGGTGCTTACCGCCGTGAGAGGGATATCCTTCTCACGCATTAGGATTTGATAAAATCCATCTCTTAGATCGAGAGCACTAAAGATAGTGCTCCCGCACATGCCATCTATGATGACATCCTTCCGCGGTATCGGTGTCTGTGCCGGTACCGTCGCTGCGTTCAGCTTGTTGTAAGCGTGAAAGATTCTCTACCCACCTGTGGACTTCTTCACACAAAAGGTGGGGGTAGAGTGCGGTGAGGTAGACTCCCGCACTTGGCCTGATTTACGATGAGCTTCGAAGAACTAGTCGATCGCTTTTACCTGATCACACGGCAACGGCCATTGCCGCGTAACACAATACTTCGCGCCTGGCACGAGGTCAATCTCATGACGAGTTCCCTTATCCTTAGGGATCTCGCTAGGTACTTCTTCTGGGAATACGTAAGCGTATTCTCGAAGTACCTCATAAAATGGGGAGGTCGCTTTAAGCGACTCCCAGCTCTGCGCTTCAAAGCGCTGAACTCTCGTTTGATCATTGGGAACCTATTTCTCAATGTTTTCCACTTGTAATGTGGATATTCGTGAACGAATATCCACTACCTCATCTGCTGCAACGATGATACAGATCTGTTCGATCTGACCATCGTGAAAGTTTCTCATAAACTTCTTCCAGCTTAGCGCTGGAAGAGCCATCACCTCCGAACCTTCTTTCGGAGGATGTTCCATCAACAGAGACTGGGTAGCTAATCCGGTCTCCGTTTGCGTCAAAACGTTGATCGTCTCGACGGAACTGCCCATGCAATCAGACGCACTCGTCTGATTGACTGATACACGGTGATTACGATTCACCGTGTGCGAATACTCATCTTCATGGTGGCCACTGCCTACCATGGAATTTTGGCGATCAGATGTGCTCGTCTGATCGTCCGCCTTTTCTGCGACACGGTGGTCTTTATCACCCGTGCGCATGGCTAACGCAACGTGGTGGGCACTGGCCACCACGGAGTTTTGCTCACGATTGCACTCGATCGTGAGTTCACTCTCATCAACACGGAATTCATTCATCGTGTTGGAACCTTCGGTCGCACAGTGGGTGTTTCCCACTGTGGATACATTTTCATTCTCACGGTGGGTGTTTCCCACCGTGAATATCACTTCATTCTCACGGTGGGTGTTTCCCACCGTGGATATATCTTCATTCTCACGGTGGTCTTTATCACCCGTGGAATGTTTCTCTCCAACACGCAACGACTCTTCTGTTGCGTGTGGTAGTCCCTCTGGACTCTCACCAGCGGAGGTACCTTCCGCTGATCGTGTCAGAACAGACCTGGTGGTGCCATCGCTATCCACCAGACTGTCTGACGCTGCGGTTGTATCCTCTGATACAGCCGGATTACACACAGGGTGATCAGATCCTGAGCGTCCGCCGCAGTCGATTGATAGGCTAACCCAGTCGATCGAAGGTTTAAACTTGGACATCCATGGGATTCCAAGTATCACATCGAACTTGTCATCTAAATCGAGGACGATGAATTCATCCTCGAATGACAGTTCATTCAACTCGAAGCGTGTTTTAATCACAAGCTTCGGAATAGTCACGGTTGCACCTGTTGCTAACCGGACTGACAACATACTTCGTGGGGTTTCTACCTCCACGAAGCTCAACAGCGTTAGACTCTGAGTTCTAACGAAATTGTTTGGCGCTCCTGTATCAAACAAAGCTCGCATGGGGAAATCGCTTCCGTGCGGCTTAACCTCCAGGGTGATAAGAGGCTTTCCATCACCCTGCACCTTTTGACAGGACATAGTCCCGTCTGGGGCTATTACCCTCACATGCCCTATGTCGGCATGTGGGATAACATTCCCAGTAGGGCGCCCCGCCCCTACTGGCGATTCTCGTTTTTTGCACCAACAGGGTGATGTCCCTGTTGGTATAGCCGTGCAGCGGACGCTTCCGTCCGCTGACTGCGTGTCACCGGAAGCGGCGCCATACAATCATGGGCAAAATGCCCCATTTTCGCGCATCTATTGCAGCGAATATTCTTCTTAAATTTCGGTTGCATTGTGTACGAAGCAACTGCAACCGATAGGTCCATCGGTTCTGGACCTTCACCGCCCATGCTCTGGCGCGGGTGGCTGTTTCTTGAGACGAGTGTGAGCTTCGTCTGCCTGACTGCTGATTGTTGACATGACGTTGCGGCATGTCAAAAGGGAAGGTCTGTTGAGCCCTTCGGCTGTACCCAGAATGCGATGACGCTGATCGCATGCTGAACTCTTCACGGATGCTCATATCAATGGAATCCCTCAGAGTATCTGGCGGGTGCCGATAGAGACTCTGTTTGACGGGACCATCATTGAGTCCCTTCATAAAGCCAGTGACCTGCATAGCAGGGGGCACCGGCTCATACACAATATTTGACAGCAAATATTGTGTCTTCAGAGCGTAAGCTTGAAGGTCAAGCTTACCTTGCCGGAGTTCCATAAACTCCTGCCGACTACTTAGCTCCATTTCTGGAGCTTCAAAGTTGAGCTTTAGCTCAGCTTTAAATTCCTTATAAGTAAGGAACGCAGAGGCATCAGTGGCTCTGCGACTCATCGCCCATGGCCTGGCTCTGCCGCCTAGACATGTTGTGGCGAAGTACGCCTGTTGACGTTCGTCAACAATATTTTGCGCAGAGATGGCATCTTCCACCTCTGCGAACCATCTACGAAGGGGCTCGCCCCCTTCGCCGGTAAAGGGAGGTACTCGCGCCTTTACTACTTCAACGCTATGCGTTGCAGGTGCAGTTGCGGTCCGCGCTGCCTCTGGCGCGGGCCATTCTGACTTTTCTAGGTGGTTTAGCCTAAACCGGTTCACCACCTGTACCACTTCCTCTGGAGACTTACTCTTGAGGAAGGTAATGATGTCGGTACCCATAGACCGAATCATTTCCGCCGTCGTGTCTTTACTACGCGACGAGATGTGAGGGAAGTGTTTATTCACCTCTTCCAGCGTTATTTCTCGCTCGGCAGCCGACATGTCCCGCGACATGATGCCGAGCGGCTCTTAATCTTCGCTCCGCTAGCTAACTAGCAGAACGGAACTGTGGTCGTTTAGACGGACCACAAAGTGCTACCAGGTGTAACAGGACTGATCCTGTTACAGGATGACACTGTATTTTGCGAAGAAGCGCGCAATACAATAGGGCAGGATTAGTTGATAACAACTAATCCTATAGTAAAAGTAAATATTTATATTTACTTTTACTATAGGATTAATGGGTGGCTTAGAGGCTAATAGTATAGTAACTAACTAATTAATATAATAATATCAAGTCTTTAACTAACTGTACTATTAGTTAACCTGCAAGATTCGGTATTTATACCGAATCGACTTTTCCTTCTTAGATTATAATAACTTATAATATCTTATTTAAATTTCAGACAACGCGTCTGAAATTAAACTGTGATATTCTAACTTGAATATATATTATGTAATGGAACCCCATACAGATCAGGTCCCCGTCGATATGGTTGCCGAGATCATCCACTTCCCAATTTTCAACAGGCTGATCATGCAGTCGATCACAGATGGTAACTCTTCCTTCGATCGGTCCAAAGCCGATGAGCTGGTCGCTGTGATCAATCACGCATGCACACAGCAAGAGGCGCTCCGCACGCGAGATGAGGAGTTAGTCGTGTTGACTGACTCGCTATCGGTGCTCGAAGACTCCGTCACGATGCTTAGGAAGTCACGAGAGCTGCTGATCTCGAGGAGCAGATTAAACGGTTCCAAGAACAGATTGCGCCCTCTCGCGATCATGTCCGTGCGACGGTCACAGATCTCCAAGCCAGACTGAAGGCTGCCGAGGCAACCGTATCGGACCAACGTGCCCAGATCCGCGATCTGGAGGGTGGTCGTGATCGCGCTCGTTTTCTGCTATCGGTCCAGGGGCAGACCATCGCTGATCAAACGCAGGAAATCTCGCGCCTTGAGGCGCCCCCAGATCAAACGATGCTTGATCAACTCCGAAGACGCTTGGAAACGCTGCAATAGGAGCATGACCAGGCCATCTTCAAGAACCAGCGCTTGATCGCGCGGGTGATCAAGCTCACCTCCAAGGCCAAAAAACGTAAGATCCAACGTGATCGCATACGGGCGAAGAATGAAACCAATCTTTTGAGGATAGAGGAATTCGCCGCTGCTAGCCAAGGTTGATGAGCTACGTGATCGCCTCGATGGGGTGTCGACCAGCAAGGCCGAGCTGGATAATTTACGTTCCCATAATTCCAAGTTGCAGACGGAACTTTCGACGGCACGGCGCTGCCTCAGTCACGTATCCGCAGATCGTGACGCACTACGCGACAAGTTGCGACGTGCTCAAGACGAAACTACGCAATTGCGTTCGCACCACTCGTACATCCAATTCGTGTTGGCTGGTGCAGCGTTGCAGATGCAAATTGCCCCGGTTGCCGGCGCTTCTTGTGCAGATTCTGGTCAAGCTGCAAGCGCGTCTGCTGATCCTCAGGGTGATTCACCACAAGATTTATTCGTTCGGCCCGCCTCTCCGCTCAAGAAACGTGCTCAGCGTTCACGATCCATACCTCGGTCCTAGCGGCAACGTCAATTTCCTCCTACTTCATAGTAGAAGTCGGATGATGCTCTTCTGATTAGTCCCGATCATCCGGATGACGATCAAGGCGGTTCTTCTGCATCGATCAGCACTCATGTTTTATCGAGCCCCACGATCAGCAAGCTCCAGAGGGGGGGGGGGTTCGCTCGATCAAGACTCTGATGGATTCCTCTTCCCTCGCAAGGGCTCATAAAAGTCTCTGATCTTGGTTCCTGATGGTTCACACGATGCAGACATCTTGTCGTGGACCCCATACCAACTTGACGACTTCGATCTGGGCAACATCCCAGTAAACGTGCTCTTTGACTACTTGACGCGCCCCGTGGGATGGTTGTTTCCAGCTGCCATCGACGCCCCTTCGACTGATCGGTGGTGTAACCATTTGATCACCCAGTCGGAAGTGGAGCTGCTATACGCGCTACGCCCCTGGGAGTCCTTCAAGTGTATGCTTTCACCCATCTCTTTCCGCTCAGTATGCTGGTTTGCTGCCTTCGAAGCGAGGTACCAGATGTTCCTGGACCATCATGCGCAAGCGATCTGGGAGTCAACTCATTTTCTCTCAATATATCGAAGCCTCATGGAGCGCGACGACTTCTTTAGTGAGTATTACGAGGTTCGACGTCAGCGCAGGAGTCGTGTCAGAGCGTTATGGAAGAAGCTGGTGGAGTTCGTGTTGCAGGGCATGATCTACTGTGTATGTGATCTCGACATTTTCTTGGACCCTTCAATCTCGCACTGCGCCCGGAACCGCCCTTTGAAGTATGCTCCAGCTGATGATGGTTCATGGTACCCGGGGTACTTATCGGACCCACCACCTCGGACCTTACAGGATGCGCTGCGTGAAGTCGACGCCGAGGAACCTTGGCGAATCCAGTATCGCCTTTCTCCTGATGATAATCCCGACCGGAGCATCCCTAACCTTTGCCGTACGTTTTATGGACCAGGCTAGCTAGTTGATCACTTCTCCCTCAATCAATAAACATTCTTGATCATACCAATTCCAATTGTTTCTTCGTCATTTTTCATTGCATACACATAAATCGATCCTTCATCGGCTCATCTGCCGTTGTTCCATCACCATATCTCGCAACATCCATCGTAAATTCACCACTTCAAGTTCATCGTCACTTCTCCATTAATCGTGAGTTAGTCAATCGATATTCTCCAATAAAGGGTTCGTCGGTCACAATTCAATAGTGAATTCGTCGATCATGCGTTAGTTGGAATCTTCGTCCACTTGCATCACGTCGAACCGATGTCGGTTGATTATCTTCCTTTCGAAGTCCTTGATCAGAGCATCACAGTTCAGATCTGCCTCGTCTACCCATGAAGACTCATCATAACCCTTCCAGTAGACTTGATATTCGCGTAACGTTCTGCCATACCTAGTCTTTCGACCAGATCGGACATCGGTGATGCGATCAACTTCAAATTCATCCGGCTCCAGGGTCCTTTCCCAGCTGTCCTCAGGTAGTAACGCTTCATCGAAATCGAAACTATCTTCTACCCCAACCGCTAGCATAGTAGTAGGTCGATCTGGAAATTCTTTGAACAATTTCAACTTGGACAGGTGTACCACTAGAAATATGCGATGGTCGGTACCGACTGTAATCAATCTTGCAGCATGATCACTGATCACCTCATCGACTCTGAAGGGTCCATGCCACATATGCGCCAGTTTCTTCGCAAACCCTTCTCTCCCCGATCGAGTTATAATCAAACCCTCGATCCGGCTTCGATTTTGTGCGGTGACACTTCATCATTATACTTTTCAGCTCGATCAGCCATGGCTTGGCGCAATCGAGTACTCACTTGATCACGGGCGTAAAGGTAGTCTGTCTGCAGCCTATATCTACACCGACGAGCATCACGATCTTTACGCCGAATTCCACCAAGTTGCAACGTTGATTCCAACGTTGATCACGGATCCTACCTATACGCCAAGTAAAATGGTGTATCTCCACGGATCCGATCAGGGGTCGAATTTAATGCAAATACCAATCGTTCTGCATACGAGCTCCAATCCTTCTGACCGACGTCTGATACATATATCTTGACCGCTCGTGTGATTTTTTGCACCGTTCTTTCCGCCTTGTCATTCGCATGTGGACGATACGCCATAATGGCACTCTGTCGTTGCCCCACGATCTTGTTGAACGCACGAAACACTTCGGACATAAAACCGGGTTCTCGATCGTGCCTGATCACCTCACTAGCCCCAAATCGGCGAAATACACACTCTTCGTAATTTTCGGCGACTTTCTGCGCTGTACGAGATGATCCAGCTTTCGCAATCACCATACCCGTGAACAGATCAGTCCAGATCAACAATTCCGTATGCCCGTCAGTCGATCGGGGCAACGACAGGATATGATCCATACTATCACTTTAAATGGGTACGTAGCTTCGATATTTCCCGGCGATATACCCTTGATCGTAGTTTGTCCCTTCCGCGTCTCACAATGTACGCATTGCCCAACGAATCGTTGCACGCTGCGAAATAAACCACGCCAATGAAAATATCGTCTGATCGGCTGATATGTACGCCATATACCCTGGTTTCCTCCTTCAAAACTCACATGATAATGGTGGAGGACATCCGCATGTAGGGTCTCAGGTAATACCAGCTTGATCAAAGAGTGTCGATCATCTAGATCATCTTGATCACAACTGGCTTTTAGGCATATTTCCACAGTAGATTAACAACCCTTGATCATCGACATCATAGTTGTCGAAGATTTTAGCACAGTCTTTCATGTCGTCTGCGCTCAATTGTGAAACGTTACCATGCAAGTAACACCGCAAATAACAAATCCACTTCTCTTCGTCTTGCGCCTTTTTAACACGTTCCTCCCTTATCCCTTCTATGGATACTTCGGGCCAACGTTGACGGCCGCGTCTGACGCAGGTTACGTGATCGCGTTGTCACCAACACTTGTGGGGCAGTGGGATCTTCCTTCCAAGTAATCACTTCAGACAATCTGTTGAGATCAACCAGTTCCAGCCGGTATTCATCAACAATCTCACATCGTGTTCCGTACCGCATGACCGTACTGGTGATGTGATCGGCACTCTTGTTACACTACCTTTTTACGTGCAGCAGATCGTGATCAGGCCATTCGCGAAGGAGTTTTTAGGCACGCTGCTGCAATACTTGTAGTCGCGGGGCTTTACACTCTATTTCGCCACGCATTTGCCTGATCACCAAATTTGAGTCTCCACACACGATCACTCTTCCTTGGGGATAAAGCGACAGTAGATCCAAGCTTAGAAGCAATCCATGATACTCTGCTTCATTCGACGTGATTTTAGGTGCATGATCTACAACCGCGACCATGATCTTCCACTCCGGCAATTTACACACAATAGATCCAAACGCACCAACACATCGCTTAACACTTGCAGATTCATCGAATACTGATCACGTATAGATCTTCGACTTTCTCAACCTTGGGAGGTGGCACTTCAATAATCTGCCGAGGTTGCTTTTTTGGTGCGATCGCAATCAGGGCTTCATCGATTTCGGTAAGAGGGGTGATACTTGCGGCTAACGCCCCTAGTACCTCCTCTTATCCTTGCACACATTTCTTGATCTCCAAGTCCCATTGCGACAAGATCGCATCCCATTTCCCCAATCGTCCGTATAACCCGTTGGATGTTAATAACCACTTCAACGTGGATCGACGTGACAGTCCAGTGATTGCCTTTCCGACCAGCATCATAAAATATACGTCCAGAATACGCAGAAGAGCCAAAACTTATTTTTCGACGGGGCTGTAATTCAGCTCACCGCTCTTCAGTGTCCGGCTTGAAAATGCTACGGGGCAATATACTTGATCATGTTCTTGCACAAGCGCGGCAGACACTGCCCACTTTCTGGCATAAACCACGATCACCGGTGTTTTGTCTTGATCGAAATGGCGTAGGGTTGGGGCTGACGCGATCTTCGCCTTCAGCATACTGGATGCCACTCTAGCCCGGATCAATAGGTCATCTTCACGATCCGGACTCTCATTGATCGATGATCGACCCTTTAATTCTTGATAGTCCGTTTCTCGTAACCCGTAGAGTTTTGCAGCATAGATCGCGAAGTCTTCAATAAATCTGCGATAGTAATTCAGACTCCCCAAAAACGATTGCATAGCACGCAAAGTGCCAGGAAAAGGCAAATCGATCAGATCATCGAAATTCTTCGGATTTGTTTCCAAACCGCGGCTAGAGACGTGATGTCCTTAATAAAGAACTTCGCTTCGCCCCCAGTACGATTTAGCCACACTGATTGGCAAGTTCCAATGATCACACTTTTCCAATAGATTTAGCACTTTATCACACAAGGTCGTCCATGTAGGTGCAGGGATCAAAATATCATCGATATACGATCGTCGTAGCAACACAGACGGGCCTTGCGCTTGATCCGGATCTCCCGCAGTAAATACATCAGTTGACTCATCGGCACAGTCCTTAACCTTGAGATACCCATACAGTACATTATCGATCAACCTCCGGTATATCTGCGGAGCATTCTTCAGGCCAAAGGGCATACGATTCCATTCAAACAATCCAAACGGGGTAACGAAAGCCGAAATCTGACGTGCTTGATCGGTCATAGACACGACCCAAAACCCACTTGCCATATCCAAAGAGCAAAACTACACGCCTTGTCCAAATCTTCGAGCAAATCAGAGATCAGAGGCATTGGGTACACCATCAGGCGCGTGAGTTGATTCACCGCCCGATAATCAATACATAATCGAATATCAACCCCATTATTCTTCACGATGATCCCTATAGGTGATGCCCAGGGTGACGTAGATGGATGGATGATTTTCGTGTCCAATAACCCTTTGATCAAGGCTGATAGCTTCTCGGGAAATTGTAGATCAATCTTCCGACACTTTTGAGCGATCGGATGCGCATTGCCTACGTCAATATCACAAACCACTCCACGTGCGGCAGGAGGCAGCGCATTCCCTTTCCCGATCAACAGATGTCTCTTCGCCCAAATTATATCGCGAAGCTGATCCATTTCCTCTACTGTGTTGATTAATGGATCACCGATTTGCAGATCGTCCTTGGTCATTTCTTCGGTACTTGCGGACACCTCAGACAGCGTGGCGAGCTGTTTTTCCAGCTCTTCTACGAACAAATCTCCACCTTCATGGTAACACACTTGATCGTCGGTAGGAATCACACCAAATTCATTGTGATCGACTGAGACGGGGTGCTCACGCATATCTTCATCAGGCTCATCTCTTGCAACAGATCCTTTAACTTCATGATCTAGGGTCGGACCCTTCACAATCGGCTCCTTATCGCACTTCTTTTGCACTTCTTGCACCTTCTGCGGTCTCCGGTTACTAATGCCACAGATGCCGTGATCGAGTCCTCAGGTCGCACCAAAATTCCTCGAGGAATAGGATACTCCTTTTTCTCGACCAAGGGACCTTGATCGACACTTTCTTGATCGTCATGCACAGAATCGGTAGAAGCTTCATAAGCGAGATTTTACCACTCCTTATAACGATTAGACCCCACCAAAATAAATCCAGGGCAACGGGGCACGTCATCCTTTTTCATCCAGATACCTAAAATCGTATCGTCTTGTAGGATGATCGGATGATCAGCAACATTTGTAATACGAAAATACCGCAGATTACTCACGTTCCTAGTCACAGTGGGGACCCAATATTTTCCGCGAGTAATCCATAGCTTCCGAGATTGCTGATCACGAATCTGAACCCGTGCAGATCGACTTACTGGGATCTGCTCATACTGATCAAGTCTCATAAAATTTCCACTTGATCCGTAGAACTTCCGACGCCCTTCCAGTGGGATGATCACTTCATCAGGCAAACTTAGTGCGCCGTGAGAAACGTCAAAGCGAAAACCATCTAGATCATAAATTTCATACCCAATATAACATCTTGACCAACGATCTTTCCCACCCATGCATGGAAGTAATAAACCAAAGAGCCCGCTAACGTCACCTTGATCTTAGTACGCCCTTCTTTGAGGTACGCACTTTCTCCGATACCAACACATTCTTGTGTTTGCTCGTGTCGATTCGACAACCCACCTTACGAGCAAAGGCTGAGTCGATGATCGACACTTCGGCACCAGAATCAAATCAAATAGCAACGTAGCGCGTTCGTTATTAATTTTGCCACTCGCCTTGGCTTGCTTAAACCATTTCTTGGGCGAGTGGTACTTCCAATATCCACGTGATTCACCTGGAAGTAGATCAACATCCATGATCACCGGGGATCGAGAAAACTTATCAATACGGAAATTAGCCAAACGTGGTAAATCAGGCTGATCACATTTTTAATTATTCTTCTCTTCTGCTCAATCAGCCTTCTTCTTATCCACATATGCAAAAATACACAGACTAAAACGCTCGTCTCGTACCAGATTGCAACCTGGCGAGCGTCCTAGTTTAACATGTCTTCTGCTTCCTTGGGCAACATTCCGGCATGCTTGGTAGGGTTGTACCACAGGCGAATGAGATTGTAGAATTCCTCCATAGGTCACTTGCCCGCATCATGAATTTCGCCGCACACTCGGCAGACGTACAAGCAGTGATCAGTCGGGTGACCTTTCTTGCCACACTTCAGACAGGCCAGGCGCTTCAAACAACGTAAATTGTCATGCTTGATCGATCCACAATGATTGCACTTATTCGTCTCCCCTTGATCAACTGCACTTGATTCACCTCGTCTGCCAGATAGAGGCTCACTAGGTTAATCAGGCGTCACCTGTTGATCTCGCATAGCAGAAATCATGTAACGACGCTGATCACCATCACTCCCACTGTCATATAAACTTGCTCTTTCGCTCCCAGAAATGATCTTGATCGCGCGTACTGCTTTAGGATTCCGCACTGGGGGGGGTATGATCGAGCATCGCCAAATTTCTGACGGAATCGGCTAGTGCCTACTGCCGCCTGAGGCTGGCACGACTTATTGCGCGCATAATCCCGCAGCGTCTCTTCCAAATCCGTAGCATTACCAAACGAGAAGTGCCAGTCGATCAGCAAATTCGCGATTAGTCAAAGTGTCGAGAAAATGCTGCACATGTTCACGCAAGATTCTAGACGGACCTTCCTTGATCGAAAACTTAATATTGGCGAGATGCCGATTGACCACTTCCACAGTACTGAGTTTCAAAGTCATCGACGAGACTTTTCCAGCTTGCACGAGTAGATCTGCTCAGCTGGAGATGCCAATTACGCGCCGGTCCTTTTAGCAGATCACCCATGATCAAACACTTCTCATGATCAGAATCTTGATCACGCATAAATGCTGACTTAAGACGACTGATCCAATTCCGCGTTTGATCTTCATCCACTTCTTTCCCTGTAAATTCTTTCAGATCGCTGATCGCGGACATCCGAATCCTGGGAATCGGCTGTTGATCAGGCATTCTGGTGTTTGCTGACGAAACCGTGGCTTGTCAAGCCAAAAATAAATATTATTTATTTCTATGTAGCTCAATGGTAGAGCAAATGGCTGTTAACCATTAGGTTATAGGTTCAAATCCTATCAAAGAAGTTTATATTTTAATTTATTAATTTATTTAGTCGAATAGCCAAGTGGTTAAGGCAAATGATTTGATTCTTTTTATAAAACTTTAAATCAATTAATTCTTTATTTTTCTTAATCAGAAAAGATTTTATTTGTTTTAAAAAGATTTTAGTTTAAATAAAGTTTATTTAATTAATCTATTTCTCATTAATTGAATATTTAATATATTTTTTATCATTGCGAGGCAGAGTGATAGGATCATCTGGATCGATATAATCACGCTGGGATTGTTGATCATGGAACGAATTCACGGACTCCATGTCAACATCCTTAACTGTAGCCGATCTTCCTGGCTTTGACTGATGATCACGGATCGAATGCACGGATTCCATGTCAACATCCTTGACCGTCGCCGATCTTCCTGGCTTTGAATGGTGGCTTTTCATGCTTTTAACTTCGGGTGTCGACTTGCCTCTTTCTTCAGCCAAAAACCGCCCCATAGCCGCATTAAAAAACGCTTGCAGCCATGGGTACTGTTGTGACTGATCATCTTCTGCCTTGAATGATCGTGGTTCCTTCTTCACGGCCGAGAACTTGGCTTCATCCTTCTCGCAGATCGTCATCAGGGTAATCTTGGGTTCCACACTATCAACACTGCTCGACTCCACCTCAGATACATCGTCCTCGGAAGGAGCAGATTCATAGTAGGATGATCCCGTGTGTTCTGCCACGTTGATCGACGGACCCGCTTCAATTTTCAACGGAGAGTGAGGGGGTTCCACCTTAGTAGATCGACCCACTATAGGCACCAACAGATCAAACAGCCGCTGGGTAGCGGTCGCGACATCTTGAGGGTCCTGATCGAACACATCTTCATCCTCGTAGGCGCCTGTCGTCAGACCAACTTGCTTGATCATGCGTGTCAGCCCTAACACCAGCTGAAGCTTGTCCTTCCCATCTGTCACTGGTTGATCAACTGGTCCGTTAAGCTTTCCTCTGATAGTCCTCGAGTAGGCTCATGATCAAATACATCAATAAGAAATCTCCCAGTTCCTTCCTATAAAACGTCCTCACTAAATCATATTCTGATGGCGCCATACTTGATTGACTTTCGTCGCTCTCTGACCCTGACGCATTCATCAACGCCTTCGGTTGGTCAGTCTTATAATACGTCACCACCGGCTTCCAATCCGGATCATTATATCCATATACAATTGGCGCATCACAACTTGCGTTGTTATCCGCAGGGGCTCCCGAAGGAGCCTTGGGAGGTGATTGAGGCTTTTCCTCCTTTATGTCATCAGGGTACCTCCCCAGGTCCTGATGATCAGCATTTCCTTTCTTCTTCTGGGGTGAAGACGGCGAACTGCCTTCCATCGTCACAACCACCTCCTCCAATTCCACTTTAATCTTAATTTCTGCTTTCTCTTCCGTTTTTACGTCCGCGTTAGCGCCATCTTGCGTAGAATCGCGGTGATATCCCCCGTCGCCCAAAGATCCGGGCACGCGAACCATTGTGGTGGAGCGAGTGATCAAAATTTTTGAGGTTCGATCAGGAGTTCCCACGGCGCCCGGACTACCGACTAATAAAGGGGTCCTCCGGTTTTCCTGTGACAAGCCTATGTCTTGCTCACCTTGTGTACCCGACGGTTTGGGCGTGGGTCGCTGTCCCGGTGACTGGGACGTAGATCCGTGCAATTCCTGTGCAGATCGAGGTGAATTCGTAGCAGATCGACGAGTGTCGATCAGGTGCAAAAAGTCGATGATCAAGATCGATGATCGATGATCTTGCGGTGAATCAACGAAATTTCAGATGATCACAGTCCGATGGTCAAGATCGATGATCAAGGGGTGATCAAGATGGATGATCTATGATCGCAGATCGATCTAGTTGATCTTGCGCTGAATCGACGAGATTTCAGATGATCACGGGTCTATGATCAAGATCGATGATCGACGATCGATGATCGCAGATCGCAGGCTGATCTAGTGGATCTTATATGAATTGGCGAGTTGCGGGTTGATGATCGCAGATAGACGGTGTCGATCTAGTGGTGATCGGCAAAGGGGTACTTGATCACGCGGCGGATGTCTTCATCACTTGATCTCCGAGCCTCTTAAGCCCATATCGCTAAGAAAATACCCAATATATTATGTATAGGTATTCCTAGCCTAAACTTAAGAGGAAGGGGGTCGATCTGCACTTTCTATGTGCAAATCGACGGATTTCACACAAATCCACCTAAAGTTCCCACGGGGCGCTTAGAGCAGCCGAACTTCTAGGGAAAGATGCAAACCAATGGGGGAAGAGGTGATAACACTAGGCTCAATCAATTTCCCAATAACCTTTCCAAGGAGTACCGCTGACACAGCGGGCGGAGTTGCGGGGCGAATTCTCGAAAACTTTACGTCTGCCGGTGGGCCAAAAAAGTGCACTAGGTGCTCCCGCCCGGGACGTGTAAAGGTGCGTGCAAAGGAAGGGAGGCGCGAGGTGAACACGCCGTCCCTATGGATGATCTGAGTGATCGGACGCAAAAGGAGAACTTTATTATAGCTTATATCCTAAAATCTACCAATTAACTAATATCAACCAATCAGAGCTATCGATCCTGATGTGCACTATCGTCCAGTTAACCTGATATCTCAGTCGTCCATCGCTTACCGTTAGGTACCTGTATCAGTCGTCGCATCTGCTCCGGATGGCCCGTCCATGTTCACCACAGTTGGCCACAAAATCTACGGTACGCTTCCCCACACCTGGGCTGCTGTGAAGTTGCGTAAATGTGACAACAGCGCGTCTCGACTGGCAAACACTATCTCAGTTGGTGGTTGTAGCATACTGAGTACATCAGTGTAGCTAAGGAGTACAAGGAATAGATCGATGAGCGCAGCGATGAGTGTGTGTATTTTCTGATGTAGGGAGTGAGTATTCAAGGGGTACAACAGCATTCAGATCATACAGGGCTTAAGGGGTGTGTAAATAAGACGAATATGGTCACATGTTGAGGGGTGTGTGTGTGGAAATACTAAACTTGGTGTGTAGAAATAACATTGCCCATAAACATGATTATATATAAAGAAGTATAATACAAAACCTAAACTTAACCACAAACCTTCTATCAGAATGTGTTCCGACATCCACAATTCGAATCGAGTTAAAGAACTCTTTTAGTTTTGGACCCTGCTCAGAACGGTGTCACTCGACGCATCTGGATTGGGTTTTGATTGATCCCAGGGCAAGCCTAATGCTGCTCTCAATTGCATTATTCTTATTCCTCAACTCCCAAATTAGCATAAGTTGGTCAGGTCTGGACGTAACTCTTAGTGTAGTAGGAAAGGTAAGAGGAGAGGGAGATCATAGGATGTGGTCGCAAGGCCGGAGAGCCGATACCGAACCTCACCAAACAGGGGGAAAAGGTAAAGGAGGGAGGCCGAATTTTATAGTGAAGACAGGTTAATAGATTAGCATCATAAGCGAAGGTGTAACAGGACAAGGATGCGGAATAAATGAAGTAGGCTTAGAGGATCAGTATCCTTTTCACCGAAACAGCCTTGCTTGAGGGTCATCATGTATGCTCACTACGAGTGCAAGCTTGGTTCGACATGGTACAACAGTTTTTTTAATCAAGTATATCCATAAGCCGTGGTGGATTCCAGTTCAAAATCGAACACCAAACTGTCCGGAACTGAACCACCATCGTGCCCAGCCGACCAACTAACGGAGGGGGTATTCCGCGAACTTTCGCCTGGGTGCCGATCGGGTGACCGTCGGCATTACACGACGCCGAGTCCGATTTTTCTCGTGTCTCACCTTGTGTACCCATTGGTATACTTGGCTACACACTCGGTGGACCGTTGCTTAGTGGAGACTTTAGTAGGTGTTGATACGAATGTACCACTTCTGGGGTACTGATCCAAAATTCCAGCGAAAAGATAATTCAATATGGCCGATCGGCAAACGAAGCGGAAATCTTCACTCCCAATGCAATTAAACCTGGCACTTGACCGCAAAGCAGTGAGTAATCCAGCCAATAATAGTTTCTGGAACTTGATCGCAGATCGCGATGAGTAATCCAGCCAATTCCTGGGACTCGATCGCAGATCGCGATGAGTAACCCAGCCAAATAAAAACACTTCTCCTTAACGTGGCCGAACTTGAGGGCTTAGTGAACGTAATGGGTGCTCCCCGTCGTGGGGATTTCGGTGGAGCTCTTTGCTGGCCGGGCTTAATGATCGAGAGGGACCCTGTTAGCCCTCTGCTCCCAATGACTCCTATGGAGTGGCGACATACGCAACCCAATGTAATAAGACCATTATATTTAATAAAACAATTCAAATCCAATCTGTAAACGGATTGTAAACCGTATGCCTTACCTCAAATCTGCGTACAAAACACTCCAAGCACACGATTGGCCCAAAACATTTTGTCCTTTCAGACAACTCGATCGATCTGCCTTGACAACTGGTACACTGGTACAAAATGGTCGATAATTTTCAATTCACTTCACCACAAGCCAAAAGATGAAGTGGAACAGTGAAAGGCAAAAAAGGCTACCGGAATTGAGCAGGAGAGACAAAACAGCGGCTGATTGGCTTATTTGAGTTGATAGCAGACGTACGGATCTGGATTGGTTTGTACTTGAGAGCCCCTGGTGCGATTAACTAGTATGGAGTTCATAAACCGCAACAAAAACTGGAGACTTGGCCGAACGTACATCGGTCAGCAGCAGATAAAGGGTGCAAGCTGAAGGAACCGATGCTAACCCGAAAAGGTAGCTACAAGTGGCACCTCATCGCCAATGGAAGAAGCACCAAACATCATCAAGTCAAAAACATTCCTTATTAATCCACGCGAACGACAGAAAAAACAAAATGCGTAATATACGTAGAAAAAAGTATGGTAACTCGGTCGGTGAAAACTTGAAACATGTTGGAACAGGGGTGCTGTCACTGGCTTACACTTCATTGCGTGAGGAAGCGCGCAATATAGAAAGGAACAAAATGTAATTTTTGTTTCAGTTTCTTTTATGCTCTACGTCTTAGTTACAAAAATTACCTGAATGCTAGAAGGTAGTTTAAGAATAATTATATTTGTGTTGGTTTAGATTTAATGTCTATAACTAATTTATTGGTTTATTAATTCGCCGATGTGCCTCACAACGCTAACAATTCGATAACCAACCTCTTATTACGTAAACTTCAACTTATTCTACTGTGCCTTCACTCCAAACGTAAACTCCCACTTAGTCAATCGTTCTTCCACGTGAATCAGTCAATTAATCAGTAATATCCACAAGAAATCCAGCAGTCGTCACAACCACAACCTTATCCGCTGATGTGATATTAACTAGACAGGTAATTTGCACACTGTGTGTGCGAGGATGCGTGGTTCCAAGAATCAACGGTCAGAGAATGCGCCTTGTCACAAAGAGAAAGACAATGCAAAAGTAATATGACTATAATTAAATTATAGTCTGACACAAATACACAAAAATTGAGTATACCTATTTTTTAGTTTTGTGCGAAGATGTACAACCTTAAATGCCTTAATGTCTTCATACAGCGCCGCATTTTAACATAAGTCTAAACAAATCTACAAATATGTACTATAAACTGGTTTAATTTTATATGTAGTTCGTCCAAAAGGCGCACCGCGCATCGCTGAAGAAGGTATGCGTGGGTAGTGCAGTTGCAAAGCCACGTGTCACATTTGATAGAAGTGATTAACGCAGAACATTCTAGTGATTGTGGAGAAGTGCTATTGTAAAATTTTGACTAGCATGTATCAGTGTACCAGTTGTCAAGTCAGAGCGATCGGGTTGGCTAAAAGGACGGAGTGTTCTGGGCCAATCGTGCTTGGAGTGTAAGATACGCAGATTTAAGGTGAGACGCACGGTTTTGCATGTAGTTTACATATTGGATTTTAATTCGTTATTAAATATAGTGTTCGTATTACATTAGGTTGCATAAGTCGCCGCTCCGCAGAAGTCATTGGGAGCATAGGGCTAACACGGTACCCTCTTGCTCATTTATTCCCGGCCAGGACACAGCTCCACCGGAAGTCCCACGACGGGAAGCACCCATTACGTTCACTCAACCCTCAAGACCCACACGTTTGGAACGTGTTCTCTTTTTGGTATTGGCTGGGTTACTAACTGCGATCTGCAGTCAAGCCCCAAGTTTCTATTGGCTGGGTTACTCACTGCTGTTTGCAGTCAAGCCCCAGATTTTCTATTGGCTGGGTTACTCACTGCTCTGTGCAGTCAAGTCCCAGATTTCCCCCGCATTTGGAGTGACGATTTCCGCTCCATTTGCAGATCGGACGCATTGGATTATCTTTTCGTTGGGTTTTGGTTCAAGTACCCCAGAAGCGGTACACCCATATCGGTACCTTCCAAGGTTCCTACTAAGCGACGGTCCACAGAGTGTATAACCACCCACACGAATGGGTACACAAGGTGAGATGGATGCAAATAAATCGTACTCGGCGTCCTGCAGTGCCGATCGGTCACCCGATCGGCACCCAGGCGAAGGTTCGCGGGGTACCCCCCGTAAGTTGGTCGGCTGGGCGCGATGGTGGTCAAGTTCTGGACACTTCGGTGTTCGATTTCAAACTGGACTCCAACACAAAGACGCTGCGTGGGACGTGAAGGGACCGCTGCTTGGAGCGACTTGGGGGCTAGCTATTTAAAACGGAAGTGAGAAAAAATATTATTAAATTAAAAGGATTTAAGCCTATAATGATCACTTAAGTCCACTAAGCGTTATAAGCTTGAAATTTTTCAACATAAATCCATGTAATTATAACCAATCCGTTTCCACGATAAGAATTTGCCTGAAAGCCAGAAATGACTACATTCAAATTCAACATTCGCAAATTTCCACTGCGACTTTCGTTTAGATTGCTTCGAATCGCTCAAGATATCAGCATCCTTACTTAGATTTTGCATATCTCAGAGTAACGCTCGATTGCGTAATCCGGGGTTTATATTGTCCAATAGTGGAAATCTGCGCAAATTGCTCAGAATTTACGCACTGGCAAATTTCGGAACTGCGTACGTACTTCCGTAACACCTTATACTGGTCCCTCCATTAAAAGTAGCATGAGAGAGAAGCGTATGTGTCATCTTGCCCTTGATGCCACGAAATTGGCGCATTGTAATGTTGAAATGTTTCAGCATCCATCCTCGCGTAGATAGTTAGAAACTTGAGCCGTAGATAAAGTTTGAAGTCTTCAATATACTGAAATCGTATATATATTGTATAATATCTCAACCAGATATCCGTTGACGATATCTGAGGTAGACACCTTGTAGATAGATAGCAGTAAAAGATAACCAAGTCAAGGACTTAATCAATGAAACGTGTATTAAGAAGTTATTATCTAGACTAACATGAAATATGCATAAGATGTTAAAAAAAGTTATAGCGAACTTCCATATGTCGTGTATCCTACACCACTTATCAGTATCCAAAACATATGTACTCAGAAACGAGTACGAGTACACAATATTATCTACTAGTAAGTACGAAATGAATATTGCTACTAATGAAAAAATCATACCCATTTTGACAAAAAACAATATAATGACTATTTACAACACGTAATACTTCATACTTGAGGTCTTCATTGTTGTGAGCAATAATGCGACTTTCGTCATCTTGGCCTGTGCTATAGAGCCTAAAACCGTCATGCAAACGATATCGATGCACACTAAGGCGTAAGAACTCCGGCAGATCGTCACGATTCTTCACTGATAGATTTTTTAAATAATCAATCAATAGACGCCCCATTATATGCTTTTTGTACCTGGCAAAGCTGGTCAAAGTGCAACGAATTGCGATGTGCACTAGTTGTTTCAGTTTACGGACAGTTTAGTCCTGTAATCAGGCCTACTTGAAAGCATATCCTCTACCAAGTTTTATATTACCAGTTTGTATTCAACTGTGAGCTTTTATTCTTAAAAGAATGATAAGCATCTAGCCACTCTTTGGGAAGGATGTGGTGATTTGACGGCCACGCATGGTCGTAATAAAACAAATATGTCTATCTCCTAATAACTAGCTTCTAAACTTTGCCAGTGGTACGGAATTCCTTGTTTTGCACTGGGTAATTGCGCTCAGCTCGATCGATTGGTAAACAATTACGCAATCATGGATTTTGTAACCACTTTGCATCAGTACATACCTATGGCAAAATTTCTCACGTCGAAAACGACGTGAACCGGGCGATTATTTTCGGCTATTGCTAGCACCGGAGCTTCAGTCAAGCATTGCCTGACTCCATTAAAAGCTTTTGGCATAAGAAATTCGAATGCCAATCGGCGTTTTTCTTAAGAAAATGAGAAAGAGGTCGTACTAATCCTGAATAACTACTGGATCATTGATACAGATACGTCGCTAAGTCAAGGATCTCTCGAAGTCCTTTGACGCTACCTGCTGGTGGCCATTCAACTATTATCCTTATCTTCTCTTGATCAGGGCGAACACTCCACTATTGACTACAAAGCAACCAAAGGTAGTATTCTAGATGCAGCGGAGGTACATTTGTTTAAATTTTTCATACAGCTTATGCTTACTTATGGTCTCTAACACTTGGCGTAGATGCCCTTTATACGTCAGTCTTTCCCGTGTCACCCTTACTTGGAATGAACACGTTATCAAAGTATCTCGGTTTGAATTCGGAGTAACATATGTGTAACATATCTGTTAAACATTGCGAGGTGACGCATTTTCGCTTTCTTCCGAAACCATGCAGGAAAAGAAGACACGTATCGAAGCTCTAAGTCGGACCGAAAATCTCCGGCGAGAATGTGGCCTGTATTTTTCGACTCGGATTCCATCCTGCCAGTTTCGGTTGATTCTCATACCGTATGCTAATTTGACTCTCTTACTATCTTACCAATCGTCCCCAAGATATATTTTTTATGATGTACAGCACCCATTTACCGGAAGTTTCCATTATATACGAGGATGAGGATAGCTAAGAATACTAGTTACATGAGAATTTTGAAATTATTAAGTCAAGTCATCTTATGGATCCATAGTGCTGTTGATGTAACGTGTACCCATGTTGGAAGTTTGGCTGAAATATAATTCCAACTGATGAAACCGCATTGCATATAAATACATATGGGCACACAAGTCAAAAGTTGTTCGTTAGTTCAAAGAGCAACCAGACCTATCAAGACAAAATTTCGTAAGAGTTAATGAACTTTGAACTTTCTAATTTTATGCAATACACTTTAGTTTTTAAAACTTTCTCTCAATTCACTTGTAGCGAGGTTAGCTACATAAGTGCCCCTTCTTGCGCTGTCCTATCTGATCAAAACAAACTTTCAGGTCAAGTAGTATAAGGCTGCGCAAAAACTACCTTTTTCTACAGGATATTAGCCCAAAGAAATAAATGGGCGTCAAGAAGTGGTTTTTGATAAGTTCGTTTTTTTTCGAGTGTATTTTCTACATTTCGTCACGTTTCTGGAGCTAGTTTAAGTCTCCTAACTTTCGGAGGGTTAGTGGAGTTATGTTTTTCGTGTTTTTTATTCTGATAGAATTTTCGTGGATTACCAATAGATTAATCGTTGGAAAAAAAGAGTGATGAAAGTGCAATAGACCAGGGTGTGGACCTAATGGCTGATCTTGAGAGCTTAAATGAAGTCCATACATGGCTTTGAGTATGTTGGAGATGCTCAAGGGACCATCACACCATCTGGTCGAAGAAAGACTCTTAAGTAGCTGCCCGGAACAGGCTGTTCTAGGAAAAATTGAAAAACTATCGTTCGGTTGGTCAGAAAATGACCTTAAACGAACTGAGACTTGGAATAGAGAGAGGAGAGTGCCGCGTGAAATGTGGCCAGGCCCCGCCATGCTTCCCCCGATTTAGATGGAGTTAATATGCCGGCAAAAAAGTGCCGTTTGCACGTTTCGGACAGGTAGGGTGCACCAAGATATTGAAGTTGAGCATCGAAAAGTTTTCGGGTGCAGAGATATACCCAGCGCTTGGTGCCACTTTAAACAGTGGGTTTATCTATAGAAGCAATATATATTGCTGAAATTGCATCTGGTTTTTTCCTGGAGAGAACGTTGAAGGTAAACAGGTGGGCGATCATTTCGAAGGAACAGCTGCCAAATATATCCGTTTAAATATTGGAACGTGGTGGCCTTCTGGACCACATGTGTAGCGCATTTAGGGTGAATTTTCTCACCTTGAAGCTGGTACTGTTTTGTATCGGAGATAAATCCGAAATGGACATGGACCGAGCATTATTTCTATCTGGTACCTCTGACCCGAGAAAGCGAGAGGGAAAAGTTGGTGGTTGGAGGTTAAAAACATATGTAAAGTTCGCAGAACCCAAGCTCAGAATCGCAATTATGACCTGATATGACTCTATGCGTCAAGAATACCTCTGCCACGGGCAGAACGGATTGCCTGAGCGCAATAAAGAGAAGAATACGTTTCAGAAGTCGAAATTAAGTGAATATACATGGTTCAAACCGGGGTAGAAAATACGTATAAGGTAACCAAGGATACATCAAGATGAATAGTCCCAAAAAGGCCAAAAAGAAAAAGGGTCACGAAGATAAAGACGCCATGAAATCTGACGGCACCTGGACACAAAAGGTTGCTTTGTCGACAACGGAAATGGTGGTGAAAATTATCGAAAGTATCAGGTGTGAGTGATATCTCACAAAACATTATAGATTGTTTGCAGCGGCGTCTTGTCTCGAGTGAAGACCTCCTGGAAGAGGCTGTGGACTGTGGAAAGAGTGATGGTTTTACGCTTCCCGATGGTGGCACGGTATCTGTTTCAAAAGTTGGAAGATAACGCTGCGTACGCCAGAAATAATTCTACTTTCATTGAATTATCGGAAGTATATTCTACCCCAAAACTTGCCAAGAACTTGTTGTCGCTTGGTAATTTTTTTACGGGAGAAAGGATGTACTATTAGCGAGAGTGGAGGTGGTGCTTAAGCGGAATAATAAAGTTCTATTTCCTATTGAAACTTTGGTTCGATTTCGTGGAAAATTTGATGCTTGAAACGTTGAGTGGATGTACGAAGTTCATTCAAGCATGTTACTGAATACTGTTGAGAAAAGGGCAGGAATGATAAGCAAAAGGGAAACATCTGTCATTTCCATGTCCGCTTGGGTCACTTGGTGTATGAAACAGTTGAAAAACTGGCTAAAGCCCCAGGTCAAGCATGGTTCTACCGGATAATCGACCACCAAATTGCCTGACCTGTACAAATGTCAGAGGAACGCGGAAGAAATAACCGAAAAGGTATTCCGGAAAGCCTCTCTTATTGAACGTGGATGCGGTGTGTTTTGCAGTCATTTGAAAGGTCATATAACACCGCGCGACAGGCGTGTAAACCGCTTCTTAGTAGTTTTCGTCCATCATTTCTCGCACTATGAGCGAGTTTTCGTTGCTCGTACAAAGATCGGGCACCGAAGGAAAAGGTTGAGCAATTATTAACGTGGTTCGAAAATCAATTTGAATGTCGAGTTCACGCGCTGCGAACTGCGGAGGTGGAGAGTACCAAAATTTGGATTTGTTCTACATGAAAATGGGGGATTACACAGGCTTGAAAGCTAGCCTCAAATGGAAAATCTGAGAGGATTAATCGGACCATTTTTAACATGGTCCAATGTATTTCGTGGCCGGTATCCCGCTGATGTAGTGGTCCGAGGCGGCTGAGTATGCTGCCTACATACTCAACCGCACCCCGACACGTGCCAATCTCGGCAACCTGTCACCGGATGAATTATTTACTGGGAAACGATTTTCACTAGTGAATATTGTGCCTTTCGTTAAACTTACCCGTATTTTGACCACCTGGAGAATTCTTTTGGAGAAGTCCGAATTTGGCGTTCCAAGGATGGTCAGAGACTCCAAAACCTCAGCTGATCGAGCTACTGGGCACAATAGGCAGCGGGGAAGGGGCAGCTTGTTATCCATTGGATAGGTCAGGTTCCCATTGACCGACCAGATCCAACAAACGCGCTTCTTTTAGATGGACCACTTTATTTGTTTTGCATATGAAACACGCGCCTCATACGGATAGACAAGCATATATAAGGCCCACATTTTGCGGAGCCAGCCATCTTCGCAGATACGTAGTAGCTGGTGTGTGCATGATCCAGATCGTCCTAAACGACAGTGAGATGTGAATGAAGATGCTTATGAGATTAAGCTCCCCGAGTTGGGCCTTTTGACCTGAGCCTACAGGATATCCATCTGACCTAGAGAGTATTCTACAAAATGGAGTTCAGCCATGGTGGTCTTCCCCGGCTTACGTCCAATCCTTTGTTGTGGTCCCGGAAATGGGCGGCTATGCCCCGTGCTCGGTGGGAGATGCCAGCTAGAGAGTCTTGAATTACCCAATTTTCATCTGGTTAGCAATTACAAATAAAAGCTTAACTACGTTGTTTGGTGGTAAACTGGAATTTTTTGCATACAATTCGAAGGGCTAATGCGTGGACATTATTCTTGAGCTGGTCACGTTCATCCTTCAAATTATTCCTTCTCAGCGTAGTCACATGAAGGTCAGCTCTATTCTGGGATTACAAAGCTTAACTATTGTCTTGATCTGCAGCCGAAGTGCTCAAGGGAAGCCACTTGATCCAGTAGGTTAGCCTGTACGGACTATGGGAAGTCGTTTGGCGTATGTGATTTAATTCGCCCCATTGCTAAACCCTAGTTCACTGAGATAGATGATCGGAGACTTTGATACCTGTGGCAGAAAGACGGTAGACAAGTAAGTTACTGATAGACATTTTCGATGAAATCAGTGGTGCAGCCCAAAGATTCTGCCTCGGCGTCTTGGCCTTCAAGGCCAAGTTGGCATCTGGCAAAGCTTTGTATACCAAAAAGGTCCACCCCTTCCCTCTTCAATGAATAAATTCTCCAGTCTATCCTTGCTACACAAACCTTAAATTGTTGTAAAAAATACGCACGAATCAGCTGTGATCAGCCGACAACCACCGATATACTTTCTCATCACACTTACGTCATCAAGTGGAGTGATTGTAACTCAGGTCATCATCCTCACGCCATCATTTTGTATGATTGTATCTTTCGTGATCAGAAATGGCAAGTTCTGATTAACTGAAATAAATAAGGACAACGTAAATGTAAGGATTAGAAGCAGCGCATATTTCGCGAACTAAGGACCTAAACAATACACTGCATTTTGCACAATTTTCCACATAGCATAACAAAAATTAACCATATCCAACAACCTACGTTCCCCGTTTCCAACCGTCACTCCAGCAACCCCCCCACGCTCCACCTTTCGCCTCCTCTTGCTGCTCCTTAGGCCTTCTGTATGCCAGACCTGCTGACTTCGACATCCGCTGGATTGAGATCTACCGCTCGATAGTCAAAGGAAGGGGCAACCGCTACACCGCCCGATGCAGCCACTGCAAGAAAGAGTTCCAAGGAAAGCTTGAGAAGCTCCATCGCCGTGCTCTGTCAAGCTGTCGACCTCGCAAAAGACAGGATACCTGAAAAAGTTTGGGGAGCCCCAAGGCATGTATGTACAAATCCAATGGCAGCTGCAAAAGTCAGCGCATCGCACAGGTACTTGGAGAGGAAGCACACGATACTTGGACCTCTGAATGTAGTACTGATTGTCGCTATGTTTCCTTGTATTTCTTAGTCTACATTGATAGATTCGTTTTTAGAAGATTCAGACTCTGACGAGGAGCCTCCAAGTGCTAGTGATAAGGAACAGGCTCCAGCTAGCAACGCGCAAGTCGGAAACATCCCCAAGACCACCAATACCACCGAATGGTACCGTGTCCTGCCAATGTCAGAAGAGTAGAATATCGACAAGATGCTATTGTATTTTTTCCTTCTGCAAACATTCCCTTTTCTGCCGTGGAGAACCCGTTCTTCGTCACTCTGATGAGGACAATAATCTCATAGTACACTACCGCTTCTGCAAAAATGTTGAGAGGCGACACGATGAATGACGCGTTTGCAAAATTGTTGGTGCAGAAGCTCGATATCATGAGAAAGATGAAAGATGTGACCATCAGCCTGGATGGTTGGTCAGATGTCTCAGCTCGTTCGATTTATGGGTTCATGGTTCTAAAAAATTAAGATGTGAGGCAAATAATTGTGTCAGGAATATGTCTAACCTAGATATTAATGATCTAACTGTAGGAGAACGTACTTGAAATAACTGATTTGTCGGCGTACCGGCAGAATGCGTAGTCCTGCATCAAGAGCTGAAACGCTTCATGGAGATCAGTTATCTACATGTCTCGTCGGTGATAGCCTGCGTGACTAACAGTCCCACGGCCATGGTGAAAATGCGGAAAGATCTAATTGGAAGCAGGTTCCAATAGATATGTTGAACCAATTATATAGGCTTACTAATAGTTCTGATCTATTTCCTTCTCTTCCCTCTTTTTATCTTTCTTTCTTTCTCATGAAGGCTGTGTGTGAGAGGATAGTTGACATCCTATGTGTTCTACAAGGGTTCAACCTATTGGCCGAATTGAGAAGATGTATCACCCGCTCAGGTTCTGCATTGCTCAACTAATGTTCAACTATACCACTTAAGCACATCGTTGGCCAGCTGTGGTTTAAAGGAGCAACAGGATGCTCTAAAAAAATTCTCACGTGCTCAATTTTGGCGTCATGCTTTGATGGAGTGGAAGGAATTACAAGGTTCTTAACATCATACTGTGAGACTCGCTGGTACTCGCTTTCGAAAGTTTGCCTTGGTATTTATGTGGTCAAGAATGGGTTCCTATACTGCCTTGAGCTGACCGAAGCAACAAGGTCGACATACCCAACCATCCGGGCGGACATCCGCGAAATTATATGTAACCGTTACTGTAGCCGGTGCGTATACGCACGGTGCGGCTAGCGCACAGAGGAAGACTTTCCTTAAAGCGGCGCTCGCCGCTACTTAGCCGATACGCCCTTATTAAGGGCTTAGTAGGAGAGAGCTCTCCTACTCGGGGCCAAGATTCCCGGGTTAGTTTACTGTAGCCTTTGCTAGTGCCTTAACGGCAAGGCTCCCTTACTAAGGGTGTAGCTAAGGGGAGGGCTCCCCTTACGCTACGGCACTCACTACACGCACGACCGGTCGAGGTCGTGCGTCTGTAAGATAGAGTGAAATGTAAACTGAATATATTTTATATGTAATTAGCCTAAATTAATTTAAACTAATATAAACTATATGTAACACTAAGTAGAATATTCCTAATTCGTACCTAGCTAAAATGTAGTGTACACACCTGTGTACTGACACGTGGATGGCTGACACACCACCACACCAAGGGCCCATTCCCTGATTGGTTAAAATAACCAAAGGTTCGAAACCTTTCAACCCGGCCAATACTGTCCTCAACCATGGTGTACTCATGTACACCAACACTCAGTGTTACCCGAATGTAACCCCGTTACATCCTCCCCCATCAAGACTATTGCTTACGCAATAAACAAAATTTTGTTGGAGAACTCCAACGCCATACCTCTGGCTGTCCATTGTACACCCTCAGCGGTGCTATGGACGCAAACTATTCCGACGGCTCGCAAGTGGACGCCCTTGGGGAGCTCTCCCCAACGGCTGGCCATGTTGATAGCGCCGAACGGCGCTATCAGTCATCCAACTTATTCCCCACACGTGGGGAAAACGCACTAACTCGTGCGCCACCGTTACCCGCTAGGGGTGATACCTCCAGGTTGCCACAGGCAACCACCACCAATGAACCGTCCTTGGTTCAAGAGGCCCGACGTGCCGGAAGGGCACGTAAGAAACCTCGCGACCTTCAAAAGAGGGCTAAGAACGCGGTCAAGAGGGGCTTATCCTCTTATACCCCTGGACCAGCGGCTATACTGCCGCGTGAAATTGCGCATCGGAACCAACTCCGGGCCCGGATACTAACGCCCAAACATTATTCCGTTAAGTACTACCGGACGCGCCTCGTGAAACAGGCACGCGGTGCCCTCGTGGATGTTCTCCGCGAGATTCCACTTGTTCTCCTGAGGGACGAAAGCGTCGAAGACGCAGAACAGGCGTTCCGCGCCTGGGCGGAAAGGGAGAAACACCTCCCCAGTTTCGATGCGCTGTACAACAGCTTTTCCGAACACGACGTTCGGGTAGAGAGAGCCCTACGCTTGGCCTATGCTCAGGCCAAAGCGCAAGGGCAATTGCCTGCCTCCTATTATACGCGCTATGCTCTCGATGTGGTTCCGGAGAGCAATGCAAGCACAGCATCTGCCTCCGGCGAACTTCCAGCTATTGGGAGTGAAGGGGCTTCTTCAGACCCTTTGGTCGTTGACTCTCAGTGGGATTCTCCCGCTCGAAAGCGTCAACGACGTCACGGCAATCCTTCAGCAGGGGAGTCTCGTACTCCCACGAGTTCTGGGAATGTGGATACCCTTTCCACTTCACCAGGTACTGGGTCTCACCCCGGGGATGGCGTCGTGCCATCAGGCGTTCCACATGATAATGTGGCGTACCCTCCGTATAGAGCACTGGAGGAGGGGGTCGCGCTATTGCGGCGTGACTTCCACGAGCGATGTTATCGGCACAGCCTTCGCATACAAGATGCTCAGGAGGAACTACGCAACGAGGGGAGTGCGAATGAACGCATCGAGGAGCGGCTTGCCTCTCTCGAGACTCTCGTTGCGGAGCTTCAGGGTCGTATATCAACCCTGTCGGATATGTTCCGACCTGTTGCGCCTTTCGGCTATCCGGTTTCTCACCCTCCTCCGAGAGGGGACCCGCCTCCGGGTTCTGGTATGGCTTAAGCATACCCACATAAAAGGTTGGATGCGTACGCATCGCCTTCGGGATGTCTAAGGTGTACGACAAGCCCTTTCGGGCTAACACCTTAAAGGAGCCCACAAACCTGGGGCGCAGTTTATTGCGCAACACATTTGAAATTGCATGTGTAGGAAGATTTTTAGCGTTTAATAAAACACTTTCTCCTACTTTGTATACCTTTTTGTTACGCCTCCCCTTTCGGTAAGCCTGCTCCTTCTGCTTGTCTTGGCTTTCCGCCATGGCATCGCAGACGTGTCGTAAGACACTAAGGCGCGTCGATAAAAACTTATCGATGTTCTTTCGCACAGATACAGGTCTGACATCGGGGAATCCTCCCCCCTCAAGCCCTGGGCCACACACATGTGGCGTTGACGGAACCCTCGGATTCACCAATCCGTTCACGTAAAACGGGGTAAACCCCGTAGATGCATGTACCGAATTGTTGATAGCAAATTGAACCATCTGGAGCATCTCACTCCAACTCTTTGGAGAATCCGGACATAGACTCCGGAGAATATCCTCCACAACGCGATTAACGCGTTCCGTCTGACCGTCCGTCTGCGGATGATCCGCAGTGTACATGAGGAGCTTGGTGCCTAGCACCTTAAACAACGCTCCCCAGAACTGTCCCGTAAAACGGGGATCCCGATCCGACACAACGGAATCGGGTAGACCATGCTGTCGAAAGACACGGTCTAGGAACACTTTTGCTGTTCCTTGTCCATCTATGGACTCTGGCACCGCCTCCAAGTGAGCCATCTTGCTCAAACGGTCTACAAAGACCAATATTCCGGTGTTCCCGGCCTTATCCTTCGGAAAACCGAAGATAAAATCCATTATAATGGATTTCCAACACTCCGTTGGAACCGATAAGCTCACCAAAGGCGCAGCTGAACTTGCAGAGGGTTTAACCCTCTGACACGTCTCACAGGTGCGTATATACGCACCGACCCACTTATACAAATTGGGCCACCAATACAAAGCGCTTAAAGCGCTGTAGTTCTTATCCCGACCTAAATGATCCCCGGTAGGGGCGTCATGTTCCTCAAAGAGGACTCTATACTTCAGTTCCTCATTATGAGGAACTACCACCCGCGGAGTGTCCTACGAGCTCGTGCTATAAAATAGCAGACCGTCATAGTACCTGTAACGGTGTAAACGAGCTCTAGCTCGACTTGACAGGGTTGGCTCAGACGAGCCAAGACCCTTTTCACCTAACGCGCGGATAAGCGCCGTACATTGTGGGTCTTTCTCATACGCCTGGCGTATGAGATCCACCACAGACGTGGTGACGAATGTCGCGTGAGCGAGCTCGTAATCGGGACGACGCGACAACGCGTCTGCAAGCACGTTCTGCTTGCCAGGTTTATACTTAACCTCAAAGTTGTACTCCGCAAAGAAGGAGAGCCAACGGGCCATCCGTTGCGAGAGATGAGGCGACTTTGTCGCTGTCCGTAAGGACGCGTGGTCAGTATAAACCACGAACGGCTTTGAGCCGAGTAGGTGAACCCTAAATTTGACAAGAGCATACTTCATTGAAAGTAGCTCCTTGTCATGAACGGGATAATTCCGTTCCGCAGATTTAAGCTACCTCGACTCAAACGCGATAACGCGTTCCCTTCCTGCATCGTCTGCTTGTAACAAAGCACATCCTATTGCGAAATCGGAGGCGTCGCAGACGACACTAAATGGTTTCCCAGAGTCTGGGAGAGCAAGAACGGGAGCTTTTAACAAGCTCCCCTTAACCGCTTCAAAAAAGCGTTTTGGTGTTCAGTTTCCCAACACCAATCAACATCCTTCTTAAGAAGGTCGGTCAATGGCTTCGCCATTTCAGCGTAGTTCTCGCTGTACTTGTGGAGATAGTTGTCTAATCCAAGCCACTTCCGTAAATCTCTAAGATTTACAGGCGAAGGCCACTCCACAATGGCTTTCACCTTCGCGGGATCCGCCCGCACTCCATCCTTACCGATGAAGAATCCGAGGAAAGGAATTTCCTCAGCACCAAAGATACATTTGGATGCGTTCGAATATAGCTTATGCTCTCGCATACATTCGAGCACTGCTCGAAGGTGTATCAGATGCGTCTGAACATCAGACGAGTCGCCTTCCGCACGACTATGGACGAATATATCGTCGAAGTACGTCTGAGCGTACTTCCTATGAGGGCGGAGGAGTTGAGTCACCAAGCGATTGAAAGTCGATGGTGCATTCGAAAGCCCTTGTGGCATAACAAGCCACTCCTACAGCATGCCACTAGGCGTGCTGACCGCTGTAAGCGGAATATCGGACGCTCGCATGAGCACCTGATAATACCCGTCCACCAGATCTAAGGCACTGTACACAGTACAGCCCGCCATATTGTTCTGGAGGACATCCTTCCGAGGAATCGGAGTCTGCATGGGTACAGTAGCTGCATTATGATTGGTATACGCATGCACAATGCGCCACTTTCCGTTTGGTTTACGAACACAAAAAGTGGGAGATGAGTGTGGAGACTTACTCTCCCGTACCATCCCTGCCTCTTCTTTCCCCTTGAAAAATGCGTCGATAACGTGGCATTGCTCCTTGGGGAGAGGCCACTGCCTAGTGACGCAGTATTTGGTTCCGGGAACCAAATTAATTTCATGTCGGACTCCCCGATCTGGTGGTAACCCCATCGGCGGGTTGTCACTAATGACATCTCCAAATTCCTTTAATAAGGAATGGTAAGGGTCCTCAGTATTCGCGAGGATCTTGAGGCCGCTTCGGGCATGTAATGCCTGTTTGGTTTTCACCAAAACTGACTCGTCCATCGTGGCTGAGGAGTTCAACTCCTCTTCCGGACTCAACACGACGACCTCGTCGATTTCATCTGCTTTCAAAGCAGTCTCAAACTCGTTGAAGGACATCTCCTCCAACGACAACAGTTCGCCTACTCCAGGTAACCGTTCAAGGCTTACGCCTTCTGTGACAACACCTGTCACACTATTCAGCATCCTGTAGGACTGCTGACTACTGCTCTCGGGACTCATCCCGAGACCCAGATGGGGGGAGTCAATTGCCCCATCTACTGGAAGCGCCACGCGCCTATCCACAGAGGTCGCTACCTCTACCACCGGTGACTCGCCGGTCTCGCCTATAACGGCGCAATCGGAATCATTTCCGACGTGCGAAAGAGACGAACTTCGGGTCTCTTCGCTTGGAAGCGCCTCGCGCTTAACCACAGGGTTCTCTACCCCTACCACTGGAGTCGCAACTTGTTCGCCGGACACGGCGTGGTCGGAATCAATTCCGACCTGTAGAAGATACAAACTTCGGGTCTCTTCTCTAAGCGCCTCGCGCTTACCCTCAGAGGATTCCACCTCTATCACTGGCGACTCACCAGTCTCGCCTACATCGGCGCGGGGATTAACCGCCGAATCCCCCTCGTTAAGGAACTCTTCCTTAACGCCATTGGGAATGATCATTTCAGACATCCCAATCTCTGGCGTCTCACGCCAGAATCGCTTTTGCGATCGAGCAAAGGTGGGTTCATGACTCGCCAATGCTTCACCCGACCGCGGGTGCGTTGATCCAATGGACTTAGACTTCCAGTCTATCCATGGCTCGTGGCGTTCCAGCCACTTCATGCCCAGAATGAGGTCATACCTCGAGTCCAAATCCAGGACTAGGCAACGTTCTAAGATGTCGAAGTCTGCAAACTTCAGCTTAAGGTCAATCGAGACCTTGGGTACAGAAACCTGTACGCCCGTCGCAAGACGGACCGTGACAACGTCACGAGAACGTGCCTCTAGGGCCTCGGCATACAGCCGACTCTTCTCTACAGAAGCCCGTCTGACATAATTGTCAGACGCTACAGAGTCTATCAAGACTTTCCAAGGGTTATCAAAGCCTTACACGTCCGCAAGGACTACCAGCAAACCTGGATGGTACACCAACTCGGTGCTAGAAAGCACCGATTCCCCCGGGGCTTTGTGCTGTCGTCCCCTACCCTGGGGCTTAACAGCACTGAGGGGTCCACCAGTAAAGCGCCCCGCACCTACTGGGAGCCGTCGTTTCCCAACGGCTTGGACAAGGGCTTTTTCCCATCCTTGGTCCCTTGTAGCGAGTGTCTCGCTGGGGATTTTTCGGACATCTGTTCTTCAGATGATCCATGCTCCCACACAGGAAGCATCTCAGCGGCCCACGACGCTGCAACATAGCCAAGAGCTCTGTCTCGAAGCTCTGTGAAAAAGAGTCCGAATGACTCTTAGCGGGAGGTTTCTCCTCCGCTTCGACCTGACTCAGGTCATGGGTTCGGGACCCACCTTAGAGGAACGGAAGTTCCTCTCGGCGTTAAACGCCATCTTGAATGCCTCTTCCAGGGATTCGGGTCGGCATCGGAACAATTCCGAACGTGCTGGCCCTTCTCTCAGGCCTCCCATGAAGACGGGGATGGACACATCGTCCGAATACGCTTTCGCGTACAACCCTGCCAACAGGGTCTTAAGCTCCTGGATATAAACCTCCAGGTCCTTAGTGACTTGACGGCACCTCAGGAACGCCAGTTGATTCTGGAAAACCAGATCAGGCGTTGCGTACATGTCCATAAGCTTCTGCTTAAGGACCTTCCATGTTGGAAACACGTCCTTGACTGATTCCGAGCATGTAAACGCCCACGTACGGGCTTTTCCCGTAAGATGGGTCAATGCAAGTCCCACTTGCAAGTGATCAGCGGTCATGTTCGCTGTGGAGAAGGCCGTTTCAACCTCTCGCAACCAAACATAAAGGTTGTCACCCTTCTATCCGGTGAACTCCTTTATCTTAAACGATAATGGAGGGCGCACCCCCGTGGAATGACCTCCACCGCAACTCGCCTTATGAGCAATGAGGGCATTCACCCTTGCCTTTACGGCCTCAAGGCCCTGCTCCACTAGGAGCTTCATACCATCTTCCCCCGTTAAGGGTAACAGCCTTTTAAAGGCTTCCTGCTGGACAAGGGTCAAACTATCCCAATCGTCCTGATTCATATTTTGCAGAGGATGCCTAGTCTACCAACACAGGTGTTGGATTGACTACAAGTGCTACCAGATGTAGCCGGTGCGTATACGCACGGTGCGGCTAGCGCACAGAGGAAAAATTTCCTTAAAGCGGCGTTCGCCGCTACTTAGCCGATACGCCCTTATTAAGGGCTTAGTAGGAGAGAGCTCTCCTACTCGGGGCCAAGATTCCCGGGTTAGTTTACTGTAGCCTTTGCTAGTGCCTTAACGGCAAGGCTCCCTTACAAAGGGTGTAGCTAAGGGGAGGGCTCCCCTTACGCTACGGCACTCACTACACGCACGACCGGTCGAGGTCGTGCGTCATTAAGAAAGAGTGAAAAGTAGACTGAATATATTTAATATGTAATTATTTAAACAAATATAAACTATATGTAACACTAAGTAGAATATTCCTAATTCGTACCTAGCTAAAATGTAGTGTACACACCTGTGTACTGACACGTGGATGGCTGACACACCACCACACCAAGGGCCCATTCCCTGATTGGTTAAAATAACCAAAGGTTCGAAACCTTTCAACCCGGCCAATACTGACCTCAACCGTGGTGTACTCATGTACACCAGCACTCAGTGTTACCCGAATGTAACCCCGTTACATAGCCAGTTGGGGCTCCAGCGACCCCCACAGGTCTCAGTTTCGCAAAAGGAGGGTATCAGCACGTTGCCCATGACTCCATCTAACGTCCAAGCCATGTTTGAGACGATGATGGAGCGTTTCATGGAAGACCGGGTTAGACCACCTCTGCGCCCACATGTCCAAGACCGGTCTACCCAGCAAAGTGCGAATGTTTGCCGAGATGTGGATATGGAATCGGTAACATCTGTGGACAAGCCCACTCGAAGTGATAAGCAAGTCGGCAAAGGGAAGCGCAAGCCGCAACCGGCCAGACCGCGTAGACCAAGCAAGACAAGTGACTGTGACATGGAGTCGGTCGGCGGTCTTGACGACCACTGTGGGTCAGATGGTACGGGCGCTGGCAAGCCACGCAAGGCTAACCTAGCCTACATTATTGCTTACGACTTTGGATCTGCTGCGATTCCGCGCATCCGTATGGTCGCGACGACCGACCTCAAGGACTTCACTGGCAAGGATGCTGATGAAGACCATGCCCGGTCTTGGTTCGGTCGGTTCAAGTCTGCGTTCATGCGAGACCAGACCACGAAAAGTGAAAGGTGTCTGATTCTCCGGGACTTGTTGAAAGGACCGGCTGCCAACTGGATCCAACAGTTATTTCGGGGTGTCCAGTCTGACTGAGACCAGCTATGTGCAGAGTTTGAAGTGCAATATTGTAACTCCGGATTTTCGAGTGCCCGCAAGTATCACCATATGCAGAAGCGGAGCGACGAGACACCGGTCGAGTATTTGCATCGGTTGAACGTGGCTGCACTTCGTGCCGGCATAACAATTAAAGAGAATAACCCGCCGAACGGTGCTGCTCTGGAACATGTGGGTCACTACATTAGTACCCTGGACGATCAAGAACTGGCGGACCAGCTTACTCTGCTGCGTCTTAGGGACGCGGGTGAAGTTGAACAAACTCTACGGACGCTACAGCAGTCGCGTAGCATGAGGGCTAAGAGTGCTGGTGGAGCAGGTCGCTACCGATCCAAGACCCAGACCCAGACCGATCCGGTCAAGAGACCCTGGACCAGACCGACCCGAGCGGTCAAGGCGATCGTAGCCGAAGACAGCACGGGATCGGAAGGGAAAGTGGAAGTCAATCCAGCCAGGAGTCGTCGGATGAAGACCAGTATCGTTACGTCTATGTTGCGGGACCTGACCCGAAGACCAGGTCGAAGTCCGACCAGGTAGACCAGAAGGGAAGGAACGGAAGCAAGTCCGATCCGGACCGACCTCGTCAGAAGTGCTCCCACTGTGGGTCGAGCAAACATGATGGTCCAAACTGCTGGAAGAAGATGGTGTGCAAGAAGTGCGAGAGACGCGGCCACCCGACTGACCACTGCCTTTTCGTGTGCAAGTCATGTGGAGAGATCCACGAGGCCGGTCACTGCAAGATTGAAGAATTTTTTAACATGATACGCAAGTGGTACGTGCCGGACAAACACGCGGGGATGCTGCCGCCGGACGCGGAAAAGATGTTAAACTAGAACGCTCGCCAGGTTGGATCGAGCCGAGCGTTCTACGGTTCACATCTATGCATATGTCGGCAAGGAGGATAAGACCGACAATACACGTTCTATTCCAAATTGCGTCGACCGAGGCCATCCGGTCTACAGTCTGAAGACCGATGAGTACTCCCGGACCAAGGTGGTTATGTAGTTGGACTTTCTTCCTGGAGAATCCCGCGGATACTGGAAGTATCACGCGCCTGATAAATGGTTCAAGCAGGCGAAAGCCTGTGGCAAGATTATTAACCAGAAATCGACGATGTTGTTCGACTCTGGAGCTGAAGTCTCGATAATCGACTCCGCCTTTGCTCGTAAGGTCGGATGTCGTATAGACGATACCCAGAGACAAATGCGTCGGGATCGGTGAAAACTCTTATATGACCGAAGGAAGAACGCGTGTGAAAATTACTTTGTCGGGATCGCTGGTCTACTTTTTCAGCGCTTGGGTTGGCAAGTTGGCTGGTCAGGACGCTTTACTAGGTATGGATTTCATGGTCCCAGCTGGTATTCGCCTACACCTGTCACATGGAGTGCTTACACTCCCGGATGAGGTCCAGGTCCAGTTGGCTGGTCGAAGACCTCTGTATGGTTCGTATACCGATCTGGTCCGGTGGGACCAAGACCTCACTATCCCAGTCGGTCGGTCTGCCGATACCCCGGTCGAGAAAGGTTTCCGTTCGAGGAAGTTGTTGATGACCAGGGGCGATCGGTGGGTCTCGACCTTCGTAAAGAGTGCTGGTCGACGTGATTTTGTCCGTGTTACCAATATCGGTGACAAGCCGCTGACACTGGACAATAACACTATTGTTGGTATGTGATTAGCAGAAGGAAAGGTACCTAGGAAGATGGTTCGTCTCGATTGGGTCGAGGCGGTATGTCGAGTGGTAAAACCTGGCGTACCAATCGACCACCGATCTTATCAGCGATGATGGCTCGGTGGAAGAGGATACCTCACTTTTAGTGGAAAGACCAAGTTATGTCACCCCAAAAAAGATGTTGGTCCGAAGAAAGGCGCCGCAGTCACCAAGAAAGGTGGACCATCAAGTAGACGAGCCAAGGTTAGTCAACGTGGTGTCAGCACAAGACCAGGCGACAGCGGAGCAAAAAACGGAAGAAGGGGAACATGAAATTGCTAGGTCAGACCAGGACGGTGTTCCTAATCAGACCGATATCAGTGAAGGACAGCCCGTCGATCAAGACCAGGGGCGTTCAGCTGGTCCAGATGGTCCAGGTGATATCGCCCCAGAAGATGAACAAGTCTGTATACATGAAAGCGGGGAACAGTATATTCAGGAGCTGGAAAGCCAAATGGCAGTCCTCCCTGAAGTGTCTGCCGACTCGCCCGAAGTTACAACGGATGATTTACAAGTGGGTGATCAAGACCTTAACAGTCCAGACCAGATCGAGCAGTTGAAGAATATCATATGGAAGAAAAGACATCTGCTGATCGGAAAGGGCAACGCCTTACCACCTGCAGCCCGTGGTGCGATTTGCGATATTGACGTTGGAGATGCCAAGCCGATTTCCCAGCGATGTCGACGCGTGGCGCCACAGTACCGTGAAAAGCTTTCTGATCTCATTAAAGGACTGTTGGGCACCAAGATTATTAGACCGTCGACCTCGCCATGGGCCTCGCCGATCGTAGTTGTTATCAAGAAGAACGGCGTTGACATTAGACTGTGCATCGACTATCGGCTGGTAAACCGGTTCACTAAACTCATGGTGTACACGATGCCGCTGATTAATGATCTGTTGGAAGACCTCGACAAGACCTTGTGGATTGTTCGCTAGATATGGCAAGTGGGTTTTGGGTGGTCTCGATGACTGATCGAGCCCGTGAGATTTCCGCATTTGTGATGCCGTTTGGTCTTTTCGAGTGGAATCGTATGCCATTCGGTCTGAAGAACGCGCCCCAGATCTATCAAAGGCTGATAGATAACGCATTGTACGGACACTTCAAGACAAGACCGATCGGGACCCTGTTGAAAATTATGATGTGTTTAGAGAGGGTGAACCCTATCGGGAAAGAGGACCGTCCGTTCTAGGGAGGCGGTCGTACATCGACGACATTCTGATACCTGCCTCGTCATGGAATGATCTGTGCGAGAAGGTTGAACGATTGTTGGAGACATGCGACCTCTGGAACCTGTCTATCAGTGCCGTGAAAAGTTTTTGGGGTATGTCCAAGGTCGCATATTTAGGCCATATGGTTCCGAACAATGGTCTAGAGGCTAATCCCAAGGACCTGGATTCGCTGAGTAACCTCCCGTTCCCCATATCGCTGAAGGCAATGCAGTCCTTCCTGGGAAGCTTGAATTATTATAGCCTATTCATTGAAGACTTTGCTATCTACGCGGCTGTGCTGTACGAGCTCCGGGAAGTTGACTATCATATGTTGCGCGAAGGAGATCGGGAAACTTTACAGGAGGGCGCCGACTCTGGTCTTGCTGCAGTTTGTCCGCAAGTGGAGGCCGAAGATCATATGAAGCGTGCACAGTTTGCCTTTGGTATGTTGAAGATTAAGATGGCGACGGCACTGATTCTCAAGCATTTCGCTCCCGAAAAAGTGCCGACCATTATTGTATATGCCAGTAAGTGGGATATCTCAGCCACTTTAGTGCAAGATCACGATGGTGTGTATCATCCAGTCACGTTTACGAGCCGGATGCTAAAACCAAATGAAGTGAACTATGGAATTGTCGAGAAAGAAGTTCTGGCGTTGCTACGAATTCTGGATGTTTGTTACAACTTGCCGGTCGGCCGACCAATAAAGGTCCTGTCAAGACGGTCTACTTTGGCCTGGCTAATATCAGCCAATGGGATGTACGGACGTCTAGGAAGATGGTCGGTGGTCTTGTCGCAGTGGACTCTCGAGGTCGTTAAGTGCACCGGGGGCGAAGAAGAGATATTTGGCACAATAGCTGCCAGTATCACCCCTCGGTATGAAGTGGACGAGGCATTGATAGCGATTGCCCCGAGGAAGCAACCTCGGCAGTCAGTTTCGAGACCGCCACCGACCGTCGACCATGATGAAGAGCTCTTGGTCTTAAGTTTTGACGTATCCGCAAGCGTGAAGAAGAAGGTCGGCACCTATAGTGCCATATTGTGGAAGTTGCCACAATGGTCTATAGTTGCAACCGCTGCCGATTTCACGCCGGATATTACTGTTAACGAGGCGGAGTACCGAGGTCTACTTCTATGTCTGGACCTGCTGTCGTCGCAAGAGAAGGGGCGAGTCATCAAATGTGGTGACTCCAACCTAGTGATCAGTCAGATCACCGGAGAGATCGACTGCAAGGCCCCACGACTACGGACACTAAATGATCGAGTAATGAAGGCATTGAAGGAACACCCCCAACCACGAGCTATTGCACGTTAAACGGGACTGGAACAGAAGCGCCGACTATCTCGCGACCAAGGCCATGCAAGACCAGACCGGAGCTACGATCACCGATAAGGCCGTTCTGGATGAATTGATGAATATAAACAGGCTCCCAGAAGTGATCGGACCCAATAACACCCCAGTCCAGGTGCATGTGATGGTCGCGACTAGAACGAAAGCTCAGAAGTCTGGCCGACCGTTCGCGAAGGAAAGTTTGAACGAATATGCAGTGCAACAGTTAAGGATGGAACGGATCCTTAAGACGCAGGACGAAGAAGAATGGATTATGAACCTGAATACCTACCTGCGTGGTGAACTGTCCATGTTGACGAACGATCAAGCGAAAGAGTGCAACAAGATCGCGGATAGCTACGAAGTGGATGATAATGGGTTATTGTATTACTGCCGCGAGGCCGACCAAGACAGTGCAGACCGGGACCGACTGGCGAAGTTAGTGATCCCCGAGTTGCTGCAGCCGGATGTCCTTCATCACTATCACGTGAGTCTAGAAGGGGGACATCAGGGCATAGGCAGGACCTATCACAAGATCAGGTCCCACTTTCACTGGAGAGGTATTTTCCGAAGTGTACATAAATATGTGGGCTGTTGCACGGATTGCGAGACCGGAAAGGGTAGACCGGTAATCAAGGGGCGATCTCCCGGAAATATCGAAGCTACCTACCCTTTCCAGGCCATAGCGATGGACCACATACCGTCACTGCCTAGATCGACGCGCGGCAACACTGA
>CM047583.1:1879115-1911670 GCA_026184515.1 Peronosclerospora sorghi | reverse complement strand
CCCCCCCCGCGCGTAGGTTGGTCAGCTGGGCACGATGGTGATCGGGCTCAGGACACTTCGTTGTTCGATTTTCAACTCGACTCCACCACAGCATCTTACAACGTTTTCTTTGCTCTCGACCATGTTAACTCCATTAACCTTGTAGTTGTGCTTCGCCTTCAATTGCTTGTGCAAATTTGTACATGCCTCAAATTGTCCACCCTTGTGTGGTCGAATTTCGCTATCGATATTGTTTTAAAATCTGGCGAAGCTTAATGCACCGCATTGCCCAATTTAAGTGGTTCACAACCGCCATCAGCATTTGAAATAGCTACAAAAAAGATGTATTGTTCATTCTAGAACCGTTTTGTGTGCTTGCGGCTCGTGAAAAATATCATCACTTCTGCCGAAGTGATAGTCGTATGAAATTCATTGAGCATTTTGTTCATGAATAAACCAACGCGGCAACGCCACCCACCATGCATCAACTTGTCTATTGTAGTATCTCTCAGCTGTTCCAATTAGGTAGTGGCCCATGAGATCGAGTTTGATGTCCTCCGTCCAGAAATATCCATATGATGATTCGACAACAGCAATTTGCCGGATAAATCTTGTTACCCACTTCTTGAAACATGCTCCCACCCCACCCCACACTTAGACCTTGGCACCATCAAATACCCTGATGGACAGACTACAGGTATTAGTCAAGGGCGTTCCGAACACAGGCTGTTGATTTCGCATTGGAGACTCTATTCCAAAATTTATATTATGAAATAGACCTTGCGCCCTGGTTTTTCTTATCTGGCATGATTTTCAGCGCCGACAACTCATCCGGGTGCCAAACCACATTAAATTCTTGAAGCCTAAGTTGTTTCCGTCAGGAATCCCTAAAGCAATCTCAAGTTTATCAAGTCTGACACAGACGTTATGGAAAATTTCAAGAATTTTGGCTCCTTGGGCTCCGATACCTTCCGGCCTTTCTTCTTCGAGGTTCTCATCGATCAAAACATCATGGCCCATTGGTGTAGCCGGGTGCGTACACGCACGGTGCGGTTAGCGCACAGAGTAAGACTTTTCTTTAAGCGGCGTTCGCCGCTACTTTGCCGATACGTCCTTATAAAAGGGCTTAGTAAGAGAGAACTCTCTTACTCGGGGCCAAGATTCCCAATTTGGTTTACTATTAGCTTTCGCTAATTCCTAAACACAAGGCTCCCTTACTAAGGGGGTATCTAAGGGGAGAGCTCCCCTTACACTACTGCACTCACTAAACGCGCCACCGGTCGAGGTCGAGCGTCTGGTAGTCGGTTGAGTGAAATGTAAACTGAATGTATATTTAATATAATTAGCCTAAATTGTTTTAAACTAATGTAAACTATATGTAATACTAAGTGGAACTTACTAAATTCGTACCTAGATAAAATGTAGTGTACACCACCTGTGTACCAACACGTGGCTGGCTGCCACGCCTCCACCAAGGGCTCCTGCCCTGATTGGTTAAAATAACCACTGGTCCAAACTTTTCGGACCGGTCAATACTGTCCCCAACCGTAGTGTACTCACGTACACCACTTACTAAATGTGACCCGAATGTAACCCTGTTACAATTGGGATCATAACCCGTTGAAATGTTTCCTTGTCCATTTTGCGTCGATCTGAAGAAACCTGAGTCGTAGCTGTCGATTTTAACCATGAAAATACTGAATTTGCTTTACTTGACTTTCGTCGCAACCCAGTTTACGTTATCGACAAAAACAACACCACAAACAGCTCGTAGACAATAGATAAAGATACTCAAGTCAGCGACTTGCTCAATTGAATGTGTATTAAAAAGTGATTATCTTTCCTAACATGTAATATGCATGGGACTTTGTTTTGAAGCTAATCGCCGTACTTATAGCAGTTAGGTAAATAACACTACCCAATTTTAGCACTTAAAAGGTACGAAATTATCATTGATAAATAAAAATTACTTGGTACCGTGTCCAATGTATACCGGTACAATTTGCATAATTTCAACAATGCGTTCTATAATGAGTTGAGCAATTTCTTGCATAAGTAATTATTCCTCACATGCGAGGACGGTATATGCTATAACACTTCCAGTAGGGTGCCCGCCTTTACTCATAGAGAGAGACGCGACGCTTACCACGCCAGGAGCGGCACCAAAAATTCGTGCGCAAGGTCCCCTACCTATTGCAGCGGAGCGTCCTCTTTTTCAAAGTTTCTTCAGTATGCCGTAATCACTAGATCCATCAGTTCTGAATCTCCGGTTAAGGCGGCTAGCGTGCGGCATTTGCTGTTGCTCATTAAGTCGAACGTCTCACGTGCTGCAAGTATATTAACTCGTTCTCAAGAGGTTTAAAGTTCTGCCAGTTTATTAACTATTTATCAAGAGGTTCAAAGTTGAGATTCAACTTGTGGTGTAGTGTAAATAAAAACAAATCGAATGGACTGTGTAGCTCAAATCTAAGTTGACGGAATGTGGCGCAATGTGACGGGACGCTATTTACACAGTTCCCGATAACACGGCACACACTCTTACGCTGTACAGGAAGACTTGGCAGTGTCCCGACTTGGAGGGGAAAAGAGGGAGGAGAATAGTGAAGAGGAGACTTGAGCAGAAGACGGCAAATTTTCAACTGAATTGAAATGAGCTTACTGTTCCTGAAACCTCTCCCTAGAGCCCTATGGGGTTATATGCAATCTCCCTACAAATACAGAATAAACCTTGGGTTAAATGCGGTTGAAATTGAAGGTGAGCGTGAAGAATATTCTCACGGAAGTTGAACTTGAGATTCTTCTCCGAAGAATTTATGTGTACGGAGAGTTGTGATTTGATGACATCAACAACATTGTACCCACAATGACACGTCGGCTTCTTCAACAGATAGTTTCCCAACAGGAACCATCACCGTGCTCAAAGACATGTCGCAGGCAAAGAACACTCGAGAATGTTCGAGAACATTTCGTGCGGACGTAATCAATGATTACTCCGTGAGTGTCGGTGTGTAGACATGGATCATGTCTGTGACACCTGGCGATCCAAAACAATTAGTAAGAATCACTAGTCCGTAATTCGACATCGCCATGCAATAGCAATATTGCATAGGCCCATTGCACGCAACCTGAAGGAAGGTAGCGATCGGATTGATCACGCTGATGGGTCAAATCAGGACTCGGGCGAAGTTGATCGACGGTGTATCCCACCGATACTAGGGCGTCTGGACCAGTGAGTTTCGGGTTCCAAGAACTGAAGTTTGAATATGTTGACTCCACAACAATGGAGCGGGTATCCTTATTACTGGGACCTGGATATCACCGCTATTCCAATCATGATGTGATTTTCTAGTGAAAGTGGATGTGTAACCCAAATACCACTCATTTGAAAGAAAGCGAGGACTTACTGGTCAGGTGGAGTACCAAACGCTATTATGAACGAGATTACTCCCCGTGAGGCTCTTTCTGGATCCGGATCGGAAATAGTAACACTAATTAAAACCTGGGAACGAATCAAGACCGGGAACATGGAAAACACATGAAAAAAAAGAAACAAAGATGGGGGAGATCGATTGGTATTGATCTTTTTAAGAATCTCGCTCAGATCAGACTGGCAATTTGGAGGGATGAAGAAGAAGAGGAGAGGAAAGATCCCGAGAATATAGAGGTGTTCTCTAATCAGGATCTGAAAAGAATGTTTTACTTACACTAACTGGGCAGATGCCTGAAGGAGAATCCAGTTATGAGGTCATTCTACCGAGAATTCGAAGCAAATTACAGGGTGAGTGTAAGGGCGCTGTTTCAAACAGTTCCTCAAACACGGATAACACGCTTGTGCGACATAGGAAGCTTGGATGGACGGACGAGTGTATAACGTGGTAAATTTGCAACTGAATTTAAATGCTGGTATAGTTCCTGTCGCTACGCCTGTTTAGAATCAGGTTTCCTAGTGGTTTACTAAGACCTACAACTGTACAACTGATATCCAATATTATTTATCGTGACGAATCATATGCCGCTATGGCGATGTCTATCCTTGAACTTGATCATGTCGCCAGGTGCCCATCCTTGAACTTGATCCGACCATGAGTGTCAGCGGTATCACCAGTATCCAATCAGTAATAGACACTCATGGTGTACTGTGAGGTAATGAGTGCCACACACCTCTAACTATATGTGATGGTCATGTTGGACCGTTACAACCGGCAACCACCTCGATTTCATTTGAGGCTTGTTTAACTTGATCAAGGGGGTTGGAATCCCCGTTTTGCGATCCGAACATTTCAGTGCCTCTATTGGGTCACACTTATCTCAGCCGATCGATCAAGAAACGGCGATCCGGGACCGAAGGTGGGAGTGCGACGCACACCCCGACTCATCCTCGTAGATGCATTCCCCATCTGAGAAATAATCTAGTGATTATTGTGTTGGCCTTATGCGAATGAGCACGAACATGACGGTGCCGAGCATCCCTCCGATTAGGTTGGGATGTCCAGATAAGAAGTCGAATGCTACAGGAGGTGATCGAAAAGCTGAAAATGACGTTATCATAATCATGAATCTATCCAGACAACGTTTTCTGGTTTGCATCAATAATGGAACGATTTCACAACGATCAGTGCCGACCGGAACAGGCCCATCTGATTAAAGCAGGGCTGCCGAAGCCGGTGTCGATCGAAGGTGGATCGAGTGGCTTAGAAGTGTACCCAGCTGACGCCTGACGCGGAAATGGAATATGTCAAGTTTGATTAAACTACGAGGAAGGTGATCCAAAAAGTTTCACAAATTGATTGGGCATCTGCACCCTTAAAGCATCGTCTATAACGTGGGTACCCCAGTGAAACTACGATGCGGACAACTGAATCTGAGAGTACCTCGTAAAGAGAACCCAATACCTTTGGTCCCTCCCTTTCTTGTTACTATGGAGCCACACAGCCTAACAACAACTCCCTTTATTAAGGCTTTCTTTTTTCTTTACCTCCTTCTCCTCGTCCTTTGACTGACTGTGCTACACAGGCTGCTTCTGGAAGTGACGGTTGCGTAAATAAAAGTGACTATATTAGGACCCCTTTCATCTACATAATGTAATACACATAACTGACTTAAGTGTTTAACTTGTGCATAAAAAAGGGATCTATAAAGATTAACACTTGGATACAGCATCGGTGGAGATGAAGCATAGAGTATCGTGGGTTGATCAAGAGCATGGGGTTGCTTCCCACCATAATCCAGTTTGGCTCACTAATTGTGGTGAGTCGAACTTAGTGGACACGAAACTACGAGGAAAATCGCGAGTAAAGTGACTTAGTTGCAAGTTCTCAAGCAGTTAAAGTAGGTGAAGTTCTCTATTACAATTTTTTACATCTATATAAGAACAGAATTCATGTCGCGCTGTCTGTCTGTATGCCACTATCCCTTACCTAATCGAATTATCTCTATCTATATATATAAAAGAGTTCATGTCACGCTGCTCGACCGTCGGAGAGTTCTTATTGGCCAAATTATTAGTCCAACAAATCAGCCGGCAATGACAATGAGCGCGGAACATTTCGTTGCTTCTATCATTTACCCAACATACATATACTCCATCATTTCTCTCTCCGTTTTTATAAAGTAGTTGGTGGATGTCCTGGCTGCTGGGCACTCGGAGCCCGCCCTGTGGTGGAATTAAGCCGGGATAGGAGGAACCGCGTTGCGCTGGAGCGTTACGCAAACCGCACGCCAGAGCAAATTCAACTGGCGAACGCGCGTTGTCGATAAAGGGCGGCAGAACGTCTTCATCTTCAGGCGGCCGGTGTCCCTGTGCAGGAGGAGATCGCGCAGAACGAGAAACCATCACACGGTACCGCTCAAGAAGAGCCCGCGGCAGAACTCATACCAGAAGAACATAGTGCGGACATGCGCCGTCAGCAAGAAAGAGTACGCCAAGCCCGACGACGTGCTAACCTTTTCCATGCCGTACCAGATGTACCTCTTGCCCGGCGACCATTTGACGGCAGTGAAGTCAATATCCGTCATACACTGGGACGGATGGCGGTTATTTGTTCCTTTTGCGGGGCGAAACACTGGATGGAGGAGCGTACCAGGTCTATGGTTGCCAACCCGCGGTTTTCCATGTGCTGTGCAGAGGGAAAAATATCCCTACCTCCGATCGCACAACCGCCGCAGCCGCTACTCGGACTTCTTCAAGATTAAACGGAAGAAGCGAGAGAGTTCCGTAAGCACATCCGTGCTTATAACAATGCCCTAGATTTCACTTCCGTTGGGGCTAGCATTGACCGCAGCCTGACACAGGGCGGAATATATACGTATCGCTTGCAGGGTGAGCTGTATCACCGAATCGGTAGTCTCCTTCCTCCTGGAGATGTCAACCCCCAGTTCACGCAACTTTACATTTCAGATCCGCAGATGCATCTTGAACAACGGATGCAGCGGTACGAGAATCTTAACCCTCCCAACTGTTCAGAATCTGCAAAGCATGCTTCACGGCCATAACCCCTACGCTCAGCTGTACGACAATGCGCGGGAGAGGGGTTATGGACGAGTCGTCCAACCAGCTATCAATTAGATTGTTGGCACTCCGGAATGCGGAAAATCCCAAGGTCAGACGCTGAGCTATCTCGGGATTTGCCTTGAACAGGATTTGTTCTCGCATGGGCAACTGTATGTTGCATTTTCGCGGGCAACGTCCCCACCCAATGTGCATGTTCTATTGGCCGAAGAAATTCAAAACGGGTACATGAACAATGTCGTGTACAGTGAAGCTCTTCTTGATGTACTTCAGTCGGTTTCTGATCAAAGCTTCGCCGTTTTTGGGATCGCCATGGAAGGCGGTATCAACAATAATTTCTTTTATTGCCATCCTAACATTTTTTTGTTTTTCTTTTTCCTCCCCTGACCCGTTGGTACAACGGGTACATTATCTAGTCTATATAATAACAGAATTCATGTCCGCATCGATGCGCTCTCCCGCACCTAAGCGAAGTCGAACTGTACTATCGATTTCTTTTAATTGGTTACAAATAGCGCTTTTACAGTGAAGTAAAAAAAACTATTCGACTTTATCATTGGTTAAAAATAGCAGCTTTACATACCGACATTTTGCAGGCGGTGAAATTGCCACAAGGAGCCCGGATTGTTGTCGATGGAGAGCTTATACTATTTGATTTATGTTCCGTGGATTTGCTCATTTTTTTGTTGCGGCAGGCAAACAGGTACAGTGGCTGTATGAAGACCTAGCGCGGGTGCATCGACTGCTCAAGACGGCTACGAAGGAAGATTTAGAGGCTACACATGATAGTGGTCGCACGCCGTTACTGCTTGCAGTAATGGCGTGCGACCCAAGGATTGTGACAACATTAGTATAATGTAGAGTATAGTTTTCGCTACCCAAACCCTGGAAATACATGGGGGGAAGTTTTGTAGACGGACAGGCGGTTTTTATGCCCTGATCTGTAGGTACGACGGGTACCTACCCTTGTCCATCTATATAACAGAATTGATGTCGTGATCCATACCTAATCGAATTCGAACTATACCATAAATCGGACCTAATTGAATTCCAGAATAAAAAGCGCTTTTACCTATATAGCCCACCCTGACTGCTCCCGCATTAGTTCCCCCCCCCAATGCTACTGAAAGCAGAGTGTCCGCGATCATGGCGAAACGGGAGCAGCGTGGTCGACGACGTGCTCTTAAATTGCAAGAAGAACAAGAAGAACGATTAAACGGGCTTCGGAGCGGCATGCTCTATAACGTGCAGTTAAGACGCCAGAACAATAAGAACAACGACGCCAAGCTCATGCATTGGAAAGGCTGCTCAGTATGCACGACATCTTCTGGAAGACCGCTTGCGCGTCGCTGAACCGTAGTCTCCCCTTGTACGTCAGGAGATCCGATCCCCGCAAATTCTGATTCGCTTATCTCTGTGCATAACCAGGCTAACGTCTGCTGCCACAACTGAGGGGTGCTCCATTGGAGTGAGGAGCGCGTGAGAGGTCCTGGATCAACCCTTTCACGCCTCTTTTCACCATGTGCTGCAACCGTGGCAAGGTGGCCAACGTCTCACATTGGCAGCCGCTACGCAGTCTGCTACGGGATCAAACGCCTATTACCGGGTGTTCCGCATTAACATCAGGGTGTGCAACAGCGCGCGGTCGTTCACAATCCTGGGTGCAAAGTTGGATGTACGGTTAATGTTGGGAGGGGTGTACGCCTTTCGACTCCAAGGTACCGAATGGGATCGCTTTTGCCGGAGCCCGGTCAGCCAAGGAAATTCTCGCAGTTGTATAACACCGACAACAGCCTGGAGCTTGGTGGTCGCATGAATGTCTTTCCACGTCTGGATGGGCGCATCATGGGAAACTTCAAGCCAAGCTCGAACATCACAACCCGTACGTGGAGTTGTACGAGCAGGTGCGGCAGCGAATGGAGGGCGATCATGTGGTGGATCTGGAACTCCGTCTGCTTTGCCTACAATCGAACGACCAAAGGAGGTACAACACCCCTACTGCCAACAAGGTGGGCGCCATCATGGTGGGAAATGGTTACGACGGCAGTATCTCCGATCGCGACATTAATGTGAAGTGTCACGACAGACGGCTCTAGCGCATTTCTGCCAGTTGTACGTTGCGTTTTCACGGTCGACAGCATCGGAGAACGTCTCCGTCCTTTTGTCAGCTTAGTACGCAGAACGACGACTACTGCGCAATGTTGGTTATGACGAAGCAATACGTTGAATGAGGTTGAAAAATCTCGCGGTGATGCGAGCAGTCCACAATCGTTGATAGTAAAAGCATAAACTCTTTTCTCTTTTCTTTACGTAAATTTCGATATCCTGTAGTTTCCATGCAACAATCCGTCGGAAGGACGGGTACCTACTGTTCTGATTCGCTCATTATCGCTGCGTACTCGTGCACGCGCGTTCCGTCACAACAAGCGGGTACTTGCGCAAGTAATTCCAACAGCAAGCGATCGCGACAGAGGTAGTAACGTGATGCCAGTAATTAAACGTAAACAAATTAATATCCACGTTCCACCTTAACAACACGAAACACGTAACGGTATACCGCAACCAACTCCACTATCCACAACGTGAATCCAGTCAAACAAATTCAGTAAAAACTTCCGGCGGAATGTGCCGTACTTGTCGTCACTTGAGTAGTTCTCCGTAGAGCCAGTCAAAATCCAAAGTGAATTTATAAGTGTTAAGTTATATACTTAAACTAATGATATGCATATATGCAATTGGTTAGGTTTTATCCGAAAATCACTTATCAACTAAATCCATCGGCGACGCCGGGCGCTGCATGAATTGCGCGCCCTTTCAACACTCCTTCTTGATTTTCCGGCAGCAAACACCTAGCTCCCCTTGATCTCCTTGATGCCCAGACCCTCATGCATCATCTTCAGCTTCACCGGTCCCAGTTCTTTAGTCAAGCCATCAGCCAACATGGTATCCGTAGCTTCGTACTGCGGCACAATTAATTCATCATTTGCCTTCGAAATAATAAACTTCACCCGTACATCAATGTGCTTGGTCCTTCCTGTTTTACCATTACCATTCATCACCGTTATCGCTGCTTGATTGTCGCACCGCAATGTAATCGGCACCTTCACATCAAATCCAATCTCTTTGTCTATTTCCATGAAACCAATCATTTCACACTCCACGACCGACGCGGCATACAACTCCGCTTCCATGGTCGAGAGAGACACGCATGACTGCCTCTTGCAGAACCAGTGATCCAAACATCCATTTATCACAATGATACCACCACTTGCAGACTTGCGATCGACCTTCGAACCTCCAAAATCCGCATCAGAATAGCCTGTAACTTCAATCTCGTACTTGTTTTCCGTCTTCGCTTCTTGCGAAATCTCCATTTGAAACTTGAGATCACTTGTTCCTTTCAAAAAACGTAAAATCCGCTTCGCAGTTTTCCAGTCGAACTTGGTGGGTGCATGCGATCTGCGCGTGGCCTTATGGACGGTGTATGAAATGTCCGGCCGACTGCAACGCGCAATCCAAAAGAAACTGCCAATCAACGATTGAAAACTCTTGATAGACGCTTCATTTCCAGCAGCGTTGCTTTTCAACAATTCTTGGTCTTTCAAAGCTTCATCTTCGTGTTCGTCCGCTATCGGGGTCTTCACCGGGTTCGAACTATCCATCCCATAGGTTTTCAGCAAGTCATCAATCATAATTTCTTGGTCCAAAACGTATCCTGTTGCATCTTCATACTTAACCCGCATACCCAAAAATTTCGAAACATATTCAAGATTTTTAATCTCCAAACTCTTCAAATCGTCAAAGAAACTTGCCACGTGACACTCCGCACTCGCCGTCACTAGCAGATCATCCACATAAACTCCCACTACTACGATATCTTCATTTATTTTCTTGAAGTAGAGGCATGCGTCAGTGAAACTCTGCGCGTGACCACACTCGCTCAACTTTGCGTGCAGCAGACGGTTCCACTGTCTGCCTTCTTGCTTGAGTCCATACAACGATTTCTTCAGCTTCAATACAGCTTGATTCACACTCGTAATTTTTAAATCCTCCAATTTCTTTGATTACACATTCATTCCATTCGGGATATACAGGAAAATGTCGTGCTCGTCCTCCAACGCTTTGACGTAAGCGTTGGGGATGTCCCCGTGCATGGCTTGTACTTTCCATTTACGTGATAACGTCAGAATAAATCGCACCGTCGTCATATCCATCACGGCAGCGAATGTAAACTCATAGTCCACTCCAAATCGCTGATCGTTTCCACACGCTACAAGCCTCGCCTTGTAGCGTTCCAGCGCTCCATTAGCATCTGTCTTGGTTTTGTAGACCCACTTCGTGTGAAGGGCTCTTACATCGTCCGGCCTTTTCATAACGTCCCAGACTTTGTTCGCTTCAATCTCTTCTCGCTTAGCTTGAATCCACCTTTCAGCGTCCTGTCTTCCAACTTCTTCTCGGTAATTCCTAGGATCAATCTCGGAAATCAAATTTACTTCATCTTGGTCATTCACGTCTTCGTTGTCTTCGCTTTTCTCCTCCTTTTCAGACTTCGACTTCACGTGCTGCCGTGTAAGGTGGCGTTCTCTCGTCCACCGTGGCTTTCTTCCCTTTTTAGGTCCCGTTTCTTGACCTTGAACTTGTCTTTCACCGCCTTTTTCATCCTTGTCCATTGCTCGCGTAGTTTCTTGACTTGCAGTGTATTGCATCGCTCCTTCTGACTCTCGATTTACTCCTTCTGAGTCTCCATCTACGTCACCAGTTTCTTGGACTCCATCTTCATTCAAAATATTCTTCAGCTGACGGTTCTGAGTACCGGATAGCGTCTCGACGTTTTTTACGTGCTGTGTCACGGTAACTTTCTGTTCCTTCTTCAGAAATACCTTGAAGTCCTTGATTTCCTCGCTCCTTCCAATAATAATCCCAATTTGCGCTCGATGCGCTAACGAATTTTTACCGGGATTTCGGTACACGGTACATGGCGAATTGAACGCAACAATTTCACCTAAATTGGGCTTCACGCCAGTCAGCAATTCCAGTGGAGACATTTTCTTCTTGTTTGCACTTGTGGGGGTGCGATTCAGCACATAGACTGCGTACTCTGCCGCATCCCCCCAAAACGATAAAGGTTATCCACTTCCAAATAGCATGCACCTCGCCATATTCATGACTGTCCGGTGCATGCGCTACGCCTTTACATTGCTTGCTTGGTTCCCGGCTTCGCTGATTTGTCTCGCGATGCCGGTACTCTTGCAGAAGTAGTCGACGTTCTTGTACTCGGCCCCTCCATCCGTTCTCAACACGTGTATCCTGCAATTAAATCGGCGCTCGAAAAACGCCAAAAAATGCTCGAATTTCTTCGCTGCGACATCCTTGGTCTTCGCGAGAAAAATTCTTGTGTAATTTCTCTTGTAGTCAATAAAATTGACCAAATAACCGTTTCCTAGGCGGTCTCTCGGTGTGATCGGTCCCTTAACATCCGAACATATCACGCCGCCAACGCGGTCTGTCGGAGCGTTCTTCCCACTGTCTTGTTTCGACTGCGTATTCTTTGACTGTTTACCCTGCGCACACGTAACACAGTGGCGCCGGGTATAGTCGTCAATTCTAATTCCATATCGCGGGTCCTTAGATAATTTCACAATGGTATCGAAATTCAAATGCCCCATTCCCGAGTGAAGTGCATGAGACTTCCACTCTGGACATCCTGGTTAACCGCGTAATCCGCGTCATTTTCGGCCATCACTGACATGACCATCTCTTTCTGTGACTGCTTTGGTCGGTCCACAACACGTCGAACCGTCAAAACATTGTGATCCGCATTTACTCGAGCGATTGCAGCTCCTGAGTCTCGTCTGCTCAGTATCCTCACTCCATTTTCATATGTCAGAATTAGTCCTCCAGCTTAAAAAATCCCATACGAAAATATGTTCCTTGTCACTCCCTCAACGTAGTAGACATCATTGACTTTAATCCGCGTACTGTTTTTTTCGCAAACAAAGTTGATAAACAGCGTCCCCTTCTTTGTTATCTCGAAACGCTCCCCATCGGCCTGATAACACTGGTGCGTGACATTTTTTACGTCTATCAAGAACATCAGGTCCGATGTCAGGTGCATGCTTGCACCGCTGTCCAGGACCCATGTGTCCGACAGCACATCTCCGTATGATCCACCGATCATTAACGCGAAATCTTCCTTGGCAGGCCGCTTATTCTTTGGGCACCGCCGCTTAACAAGTCCCTCCTCTCCACAGGAGTAGCACACACGCTTTTCGACAAATTTCTTCGGCTTTTGAGCCATCAAAATTAAAGTACCACTGTGTCCGACCTTCATCGGCCGCTCACTGTACTCCACGGTCTGCGCAAACTGACAGAGCTCTTCTGCGTGTCGCAAGTAGTCTTCGCGCCCGTTATCATATTTGGAGATGAGGATTTGCCTCATCTCCGGCGCCGCGTGAAATACAACATTGTTTAGGACCAAATTTTGACAATTCGGTCCTACCGCTTCCACAACAGCGGTCATGTACAGGAAGTGCTCTGGCCATGACCTTCCAGGCACCTTCCTAGCCATGAAAAGCTTCATGCCCTGTGCGGGCGTTATCTGAACATTGAACACCGCCAACAATTGGTCCATAATGTACCACAGCGCCGGTTTCTGACGCCACCACCCGTCGACCTGGCGATTGTAATACGCCTCTGCTGGGCCCTCCAAATAATGGCCCAGCAGGTCGACCTTCACGTCTTCGGTCCAGTGAAACCCAAAAGCAGCTTCAGCATGATTCACTTGGCGTAAAAACTTTCGCCCCCCAAGCGTGAAAACCGGACCCAAGACCCCTGTACACTTCTTTTCATCGAAAACTTTCAACTGCAGTGTCCTCTGCTTGGGTGAGGGTGTTCTAACCACTCCGTACCCTTGAAACTGCGCTTGGTCGTGCCAACCATTTGCTTGTTGTTGTTGACCAACGTTAACACCTGCTGCTGCGCCGCACCAAATCCCGCGGCTCCAGCAGGCGTGAACACATCTCTCCCGGTGCGACTCATCCCCTGAAAGATCATCCTTCCTGGTCGCCCGGTGGCATATTCCTTTTTCTCATCGTCGCTATCTTCGAGGGAGGCTATGCTCATTTTTCTATCACCCCTCGACTTAGGCGGCGACGCCGCTCGCTGATTAGGCGCGCTGCTCGCAACCTCCAGCTTCTCCAGACGCGTCACCAGCGCGCCAAACATCTGCAACACATCTGCAGTCTTGACCTCTTCATCTGATTGATTACGGCCCCCATTTGGGCTCATAACCTGTTCTGATTCGCTCATTATCGCTGCGTACTCGTGCACGCGCGTTCCATCACAACAAGCGGGTACTAGCGCAAGTAATTCCAACAGCAAGCGATCGCGACAGAGGTAGTAACGTGATGCCAGTAATTAAACGTAAACAAATTAATATCCACGTTCCACCTTAACAACACGAAACACGTAACGGTATACCGCAACCAACTCCACTATCCACAACGTGAATCCAGTCAAACAAATTCAGTAAAAACTTCCGGCGGAATGTGCCGTACTTGTCGTCACTTGAGTAGTTCTCCGTAGAGCCAGTCAAAATCCAAAGTGAATTTATAAGTGTTAAGTTATATACTTAAACTAATGATATGCATATATGCAATTGGTTAGGTTTTATCCGAAAATCACTTATCAACTAAATCCATCGGCGACGCCGGGCGCTGCATGAATTGCGCGCCCTTTCAACACCTACCATCCCCACTGCTAAACAGACTAAACGGTGAGAATTGCTGGCGGCTATAGCGCCTAAATATGTCGCGGGTTGATCCGGTCATGAACGACGTGACGCGTGGAACAACGAGGAGTCCGAAGCGACGAATCTCTTCGGGATGAGCGGGTACAAGATCTGCAAACAGACGAAATCCTACATGCTCCAAACGAGGAACAGGAGACAGAAACAATAGACGTGGCCAGGGTTGAAAGTGATTACAGCTATCGGTAGGTTAGCTCGAGGAGCACGGCACGAGACGGTCGCTCCCATCGCTGCGCATTCTCACTCTGTACTTGCTGTCCACAAGTCTTGCCAATGAAAAATTTGTACCTGGAGAGGAACTGTCCGTTCCAGGTGATAACACTTCAACGCTTTCCTTCCTACGCAACGCGAGCAAGTTCCCAGGGCTGCCACAGATTGTCCACGCCCCGTTTGGCCGTCCCATGCGGCGAGGATCCCATGGTTACACCCGTGAGCTCGAGCTCGTCCTCATCGGAACACACACTGCTCGATGTCCTATTTTCGCTGTCGGGCACCTCGTGATGCTGTACCTCGTCGCTAGTGTGCTTCGCTACGTTTTGCTTTGAAAGTGGACGCTCAAAAGCGCTCGTATCGACTGACAGGTCGCTCTCAGCGAGTACACGGCGCGCTGACAAGTTGCGGGGCACGCTGCGGTGTTTCCGGAGTGTTTCCCGCGAGCCACGGGCCTCCGTCTCTTGCTGGCGCCGCAGCTTTCCCTCCTCGATCGATTCATCCAGCGGCCGTGACATGAACTTGCCGCTTTGCATCTTCTCTTCCATGCTTGCCTGCATCACCTTTCTTCCTTTTGACTGCTTCGTTGGTAAGTAGTCATTAAAGACGTCGTATGGGTCCTCATCTGGATCCCAACGACGTTGCTGCAAGCGCTGGTGCTCGTTCGATGCTTGCTGCTGCAGTTTCTGTGTGCCTTTTGACTGTTTCAGGCTCGGCGTCTCCTGCTGGCTCGCTTGAGGAGCGAGCGCTCCTCCTAGCGCTAGTCCTTCACTCGGTCTCGCCTGCTTCCCTTGCTTCGGCACGTACATGCTCTGGGTTAAATCCAGGTCTCCTACGGACTCACTTGACATGAATCGATGGTTCCGCGTTTGCATCGAGGCTCGGACACTGGCCACGTTGGGCTCGGCAAACGCTTTCACTGTCATCGATTCCCGAATCGACGTCATGTTCGCGTCCGCGGATCCGGCATGATTGCCGTCGAGGACAAAATTCCGCACGACTTCAAACGCGTAGCCGCCGCACGTCGGGCACTTGGGCGTCTTCGAAAAGGCCCACGAGGCCAGCAAGTTCAGAAACGACCGCAGCGCTTTCACGCGATAGTGCACGACGGGCGGTGCGCGGGACGCAAACAGGTGCTTCTTGGGAAAGTCAAAGCGCTGGATCGCGTGCAAGTAATTGCAGCAGCCCGGGCACTTGTCCATGGACGTCGCGAGGAACTTGACGAGCTTGTCGCGCAGCTTGAGAAACTCCGAGTACCGGTGACTCACCTCCCACGTCTGCCCCGTGGACGTGAACCGCCCGACGATCCGGTAATACGTCACCCCGTGGATCGTATTGGCGGACAGGAGCCACAGGCGCAGCCCGCACGCGTTCGGATCGGACACGCGCGATTGCGTCATGCGCGACGCGGACAGACTGTCCCTCATTTTGTAGCGCTGAGAATCGAGAAGAAACTTGACAACTGGCGGAGCGGCGCGGCGTTTTGTTTCTGGCGACCACACGAGCCGAGAGAATGGCGATGTGTGGGAACGGACTGTTTTAAGATTGTGTCCGATTTAACAGGTGTACACGGTGGACCGGATTGGTAGATTTAGCTGTAACGTGGTGTCACGATTGGCTAGAAAAGAGAATGGGGCGAATGTGGTGGAATGTAGCAAATTCCCTTGAAGCTACGGCCGGACGTACGTAAAGGTAGTGCACAGATTCGAGAACGTAGTGGTGACGTTTAATCGTACCGACGTGTATACTTTTTCGAGACCCAGGATTTTTTGATCCATCATTAGTAAGGTTTCGTGTCTAACGCTTGACAATCCACGCCGTTCTGGTTCCTTCCACTATTAATAATTCGAACCTTAAGCGTTTCAGCCAATGACAAAAGGTCGTCCAGCAGCTCCCATGAGGATTCCCACCATCTTCCCATCGAGCAGGAGGAAGCACGATACGACGCCAGCATATCAAAACGCATTAAGTAATGTCTCTCGTATACTTAGGTACTAAGAGTGAGTGACCCACAGTTTGTACGAAAGATGCATAAATCGCTTAATCACCCTAACTATGCGCAGATGGATAAAAGTTTTCATGGTCATAAACTGTTAAAAATATTCATAATACCGGTTTTTATTAAAGGGAAAAGCGCTATTTCTAACCAATTATATACTCGTTAATATTGTTGTGCATGTCAATAGTAAAAACAAGGATTAGTCTTCAACTGATGTATTTTTGTTTTTTGTCAGATGGTTTTTCACTTCAATATAAAAGCGCTATTTCTAACCAATGATAAGTGGAATTCAATTAGGAACGATTCATATTCGAATTCGATTAGGTACGGGATCGCGACAAATTCTATTAGGGGGTGTCAAACCTCAGAAATTTTAGTCGATAAACCGGGGGTTCGAATACGATTAGACGGGGTTCGATTAGAATTATTTGTACCTATAAAAGTTATCGGTCGCCTCCGGAGGTGAACGATACGATTAGAGTAATCGAACCTGACAACTCGGAGTAATCGAACACGAAAGCTCGGAGTAAACGAACCCGAAAACTTGGAGTAAGAAGTAAAAGTGCTCTGCTTTGAAGCGCACCGCTGATTCTTTGCTATCTTTGGCTTCACCCGACGCCGGGGTTCCGGCCGCCGTCGCTTTCGGACGTTTCATGGTTGTATGGTTGTGTGTGGTTGTGAGGTTCTCAGGGTGTTCTGTTCCGCGGTTGTTTACGCCACCGTGTACGCCAGCACCGATAACAGTTAATCCAACCCCCTCCCCCCGTCTTATAGGATGGGCACTCAAGGTTTGTAAGGGTCGATAAGGGCAACCCCAGGTTCAAAGTATTTGTGCAGATAACTCGGGGTAAAAAATACTTTTATTTTTCTGGTTGACCCGAGGTTTGACACCCCCTATTATAAAGATAGAATAGTGGATCGTACCCGTCGTTTAGACGAATTGTTTCATTGAAATTTCATTGAAACGGCAGTATATGTACGTTTACTCGAAACAAAATGAAAAGAGTATTTTTTTTTCTATCAACGACTGCGTGTGCAATCTCAGACATTGACTTCATCCATCATTGCGAGATTTTCCAACCTCATTCAACGTAGTGCTTCGTCATAAGCGACGTTGCGCATTAGTCGTCGTTGTGCAGACTCAGCTTCCAAAAGGACGGAGATGTTCTCCGGTGCTGTCGACCGTGAAAAGGCGACGTACAGCTGGCCATGCGAGAACACGTCCCTTGTGACACATATGCCAACCTTGTGCAGCGTCTGTCCCTGTGATTTGTTTATCTTCATCGCGTAGGCCATGCACACAGGATTTGCTTCCGATGGAACGTGTAGGGAAGGCCTGATTGCTCAGTTTGTTAGTGCAATGCGCGGGATAAAGCAAACTTTCCCTGCATGATCACCCGTCAAGACGTCAGCCTCAATAACACGTGCGGAAAGCCCGGGAAATAGGCGTTTTCTTCACGTAGCAGACTCCGTAGCGGCTCAGGTAGCTGTGCCGATGGTGGGACGTATGCCACCTTGCCACGGTCGCAGCACATGGTGAAAAGAGGGTGTATAACGGTTGATCCAGGACACTTCACGCGCTACTCAATCCAATGGAGCGCTTCGAAGTTGTGGCAGCAGACGTTAGCCTGGTTGATGACAAAGCGCAGCAATGTAGAATTTACGGGGATCTCCTAACATGCAAGGGTAACTCCGGTTCAGCGGCGCGCAAGCGGTCTTCCAGAAGCTGCCGTGCATGCTGAGCACGTCTTGCCGCTGCCTGAGCTTGGCGTCGTTTTTCTTATTGTTCTGACGTCCCAACTGCACGTTGTGTAGCATTCTGCTCCGGTTTCGCCGTAAATGTTATTCTGGCGTCTCAAGAATACGTTCTCGAGCACGCCGCCCTTGATCCAGTCTGTTTCGCCGTGAACGCGGAATCTCTGCTTGAGGTGACATTGAGAGGGGCGGGGGCTAATATGAGAGCAGGTAGGGTGGGCGATATAGGTAAATGCGATTTTTATTAATTGAAGTGGGATTCTATTAGGTCCGATTTATAGTATAGTTCGAATTCGATTTGGTACGGGATCGTGACATGAATCGACGTTGAGTCTGTTATTAGATAGATAGATAGATATAAATAAATTATTATGCACATTATGTGGTCCATATTTTATATGTTCTAATCGCTTCACAGGAGATAAATGACAATTCACGTTACTCGACATTAACAGCACGGGACGCGGTGAGCCAACTAGTAATACGATATGAAGCGTTGGATACACTTGATCAACGACTTATATGTCAAAACGAAGCCTTGACTCAACAATTCGCAGCAACATGACGTCTTTGAAGCACAATGTCTGATTTTGACAATTGAGGTGGAGAAATTGTCGACCAGCTAAAAGAACAACACTCGAGCACAACGGGCGATTAACTTAAAGGAATGAGCTTCACCATGGTACGTACATAGTGCTTAGACTACGCGCTCATCAAATTAAAAAAAGAGAGCTGTGAATATCATTTTGAAGGGGTATATATAGTGCGAGTGACGTAATAATTCGTGGGGTTTGTCTATACATGATACGGAATTATATTTATTTGAAACCGGTAACTTTCAACAAGGGGCGAATAAGTCTTCAATTAAAGCCATTTTGTTCTAAGGCCTCACCAGGGTTGAACAGGTCAACTTCTCAATCCGCCCTCTCGTCCTACTTATAACACACAAAGAACGCATCGTAAAGGCGATGATCCAACCCCATCACTGTGGTTAGCTACTCACTTTCAGGAGATCGCCATGCACGCTTTATCCACCCGCACACTGTTCCAACATTTACTTCCGCACTTCAAGATTGCATCTCTCTACTTTCACCACAAATCTTGAACGACCGGTAGATAGCAATATCTCCCGCTTCTAAGTATTGCAGGAAAAGCATTAGGGTCAGCGCAATGTTATACTATTGTGGAGAAGCGTGTCCGAAATTTGGCACACTTCTGGTCAAGTTTCGTCAAGGCATTTGGTCTAATTTCGGATTGGTTTAAACAAGGGGGGCTTTTCAGCCTATCAGACTCAAGAAGTGTCAAGAACGCAAGTTTTTTGGTGAGTCACCCGACTTTGGGTATTTTACATATTTTTGTGTGGGTACATTTAGGGACTACAGGGTAGTAGTATTTTAGTTGTGGATTTGCCTAAAAAAGTAGAAGTCCTTTGGTCTTGGTTCACACCACAGCTAGGGGTCGCCGTTCTTCCCTTTTCGTACACTAGTCGCCTCCGCCCGCCGCGGAGTGTTTGGGGGCAGAGGGTCGAATTATCCCCTCTCTCCCATTATACCCGGTCTGGACGCGCCGCACGCGCACTTTGGCCCACCGGAAGTCCCTCGACGGGAGTACGATTTGGCGATCTCAACACCTCAACTCAAGTACGTTTGGAACGTGCTATTCACTGGATTGGTCTTGGCGTGGAGATATCGTTTGTGGAGTTTCACGAGCATATTGGGTCTTTACGCGTACATATTGGCTTGTTTTAATATTGGTTGGGAACTAGACCGGTTTTGGTCTTATTTCGTATTGGTCAGGGGCTAGACCGGAACGGTCGGTCTACCCTCTATTATTTCGTATTGGTCAGGTCTTGATCGTTTGGACGATCGACCTATTGGAAGTTATCTCTTGGAAGTGTTTTTGGTCTGTTTGTGTCTGGGGTGAAAAGTTCCGCCCCAGAGATACCTACCCAGATCGGTCTTCTATATTCAAGACCGCTTCGATCCAATCGGCGATCCCGATCCACCGAGTGTGTAACTAGCCCATTCCATCGGGTACACAAGGTGAGATTGACACTAAACAATCGGACCAAGTGGGTTCTGATGACGACCGGTCGTCTGCTTGCAGCGGACGATCGGACCAGATCTCGAGTGGTGGTCCGCGGAGTACCCCCTCCGAAAGTTGGAAGGCTGGGCGCGATGGTGGTAGTCAGGTTATCGATGCTAATGTTTTCGATTTCGAACTTGACTCCACAACAATGGTGCGCGTTCCCGGATCACTTGGTGATCGTGGATATCACGGTGCTGATATTCCATTAAAAATTGGATTCGAAGATTTGAATTATTTGAATATGGAGTCGTTCTGGAGAGGACGTAAGGAAAGGCTATCGCCTTACGTTCTCGTTGTTGATAAAGATGGCGATGTCCGATCTGGCCTGGCGGAGGACCAGATCGGGATTAATAAGTTTTTTCCTCCCCAAAAGGCTCCCACCGGAGCCGATCGGGACTATAGCAGGTCTTTCTATAGTTCCGGAAAGGATCAGGACCTTGGTCCTGATCCTATGTGTATGAATGAAAAAATTGATGGAAAACTAAAAGATTAAAATTACTTGGAGGCTGACTGGAACTATCCGGTCTACCTCCCTAAAGTCCCCAATGTACCCAAGGTGCCCAGGAAAGGGCTGGGAATGCCACCCGACGAAGACGACTTCGAAGAAAAGTCGAAGGTCGGAGATGAGTCTATCACCGAAGAAGACCTGGACAAGATGTATTATGTTTTTGAATTGAAGCGATTTGTTCGCCAAAACCAGGTCTTTCGGGTGTTGGACCTCCATATTCCCGACCGTCTTCTCGGTCCCACTACCGAGCCAATCCAGAGTGATCGACTATTACTGCTCGTCAAGAATTTGGTGGCGATGTTGGCGGAGGTTGGCATTGAAATGCAGTACCCCGCCGGTGTCAATAAATTGTTTGAATTTGATGCTTGGAGACTGGAGGCGTCGATGTCGGACATCCACAACCGTTTGGTGCCACTGGTGGGGGCGGTTCGCCGCCCAACTCCCACCACGGCAATGAAGGTCGCCGAAGCCTCCACAGAGATTGTTGACATTGGTTCCGATGATGAATCGATCTACCAGTCTCCACCGGCTTCTAACAGCTCATCCGAGTTGGAGACCGGTGTCGAGAGGATGACCATGGGGGTGGAGCATGCCCGGTCTGAACAAAAAAGGGACATGCGGCAGCAAGGAGCTGCTTGCCAGTCGGGGCCCCAGCGAGCCCCACAGGCCTCAGTTCCGCAAAAGGAGGGTATCAACACGTTGCCCATGACGCCATCCAACGTCCAAGCCATTTTTGAGACGATGATGCAACGTTTCATGGAAGAACGGGTTAGACCACCTATGCGCCCACATTTCCAAGACCGGTCTACCTGTCAAGGTGTCAATGTTTGCAAAGATGTGGATATGGAATCGGTAACATCTATGGATAAGCCTATTAGAAGTGATAAACCAACCGGCAAGGGAAGGCGCAAGCCGCAACCGGCAAGACCGCGAAGACCAAGCAAGACAAGTGACTGTGATATGGAGTCGGTAGGCGGTCTTGACGACCACTGTGGGTCAGATGGTACAGGCGCAGGCAAGATGCGCAAGGCTAACCTAGCCTCCACTACTGCCTACGAATTTGGATCTGCTGCGATTCCGCGCATCCGTATGGCCGCGACGACCGACCTCAAGGACTTCACCGGCAAGGATGCTGATGAAGACCAGGCCCGGTCTTGGTTCAGTCGGGTCAAGTCTGCGTTCCTGCGAGACCATACCCCAAAAGGCGAACGTTGTTTAATCTTCCGGGATTTGTTAAAAGGACCGGCTGCGAACTGGATTCAACAGTTGGGTCGGGGCGTCCGGTCTGACCGGGACCTGTTATGTGCGGAGTTTGAAGGTCAATATTGTAACTCCGGATTTTCAAGCGCCCGTAAGTACCACCATATGCAGAAGCGGGCCGACGAAACACCGATCGAGTATTTGCATCGGTTGAACGTGGCTGCACTTCGCGCCGGCATAACAATCAAAGAGAATAACCCGCCGAACGGTGCCGCCTTAGAACATGTGGGTCACTATATTAGTACCCTTGACGATCAAAAACTGGCGGACCAGCTTACTCTACTGCGTCTTAAGGATACAGACGAAGTCGAACAGACCATGCGGACGTTAAAACAGTCGCGTAATATGAGAGCGAGGACCGCTGGTGGATCAGGTCGTTATCGTTCCAAGACCCAGATCGATCCGGTCAAGAGACCTTGGACCAGACCGACCCGAGCGGTCAAGGCAATTGTAGCTGATGACAGCACGGGGTCAGAAGGGGAAAGTGGAAGTCCATCCAGCAAAGAATCATCAGATGAATACCAGTATCGTTACGTCTATGTTGCGGGACCTTCCCCGAAGACCAAGTCGAAGTACGACCAGGTGGACCGGAAGGGAAGGAAAGGAAGCAAGTCCGATCCAGACCGACCTCGTCAGAAGTGCTCCCACTGTGGGTCGAGCAAACATGATGGTACAAACTGCTGGAAGAAGATGGTGTGCAAGAAGTGCGAGAGACGCGGCCACCCAGCTGACCACTGCCTCTTCGTATGCAAGTCATGTGGAGAGATCCACGAGGCCGGCCACTGCAAGATTGAAGAATTTTTTAACATGATGTGCAAGTGGTATGTGCCGGACAAGCACGCGGGGATGCTTCCGCCGGACGCAGAAAAGATGTTAAACTAGAACGCTCGCCAGGTTGGAATATGGATCTAGCCGAGCGTTCTACGGTTCACATCTATGCATATGTCGGCAAGGAGGATAAGACCGACAATACACGTTCTATTCCAAATTGCATCGACCGAGACCATCCGGTCTACAGTCTGAAGACCGATGAGTACTCCCGGACTAAGGTGGTTATGCAGTTGGACTTGCTGCCTGGAGAATCACGCGCCTGATAAATGGTTCAAGCAGGCGAAAGCCTGTGGCAAGATTAATAACCAGAAGGCGACGATGTTGTTCGACTCTGGAGCTGAAGTATCTATAATCGACTCCGCCTTTGCTCGTAAGGTCGGATGTCGTATAGACGATACCCAGAGACAAGAATGCGTCGGGCTCGGCGAAAACACTTATATGACCGAAGTAAGAACGCGTGTGAAAATTACTTTGTCGGGATCGCTGGTCTACTTTTTCAGCGCTTGGGTCGGCAAGTTGGCTGGTCAAGACGCTTTACTAGGAATGGATTTCATGGTCCCAGCTGGTATTCGCCTAGACCTGTCACATGGAGTGCTTACGCTCCCGGATGAGGTCCAGGTCCAGTTGGCTGGTCGAAGACCTCTGTATGGTTCGTATACCGATCTGGTCCGGTGGGACCAAGACCTCACTATCCCAGTTGGTCGGTCTGCCGATACCCCAGTTGAGAAAGGTTTTCGTTCGAGGAAGTTGTGGATGACCAGGGGCGATCGGTGGGTCTCGACCTTCGTAAAGAGTGCTGGTCGACGTGATTTTGTCCGTGTTACCAATATCGGTGACAAGCCGCTGACACATGACAATAACACTATTGTCGGCATGTGGTTAGCAGAAGGGAAGGTACCAAGGAAGATGGGGTTCGTCTCGATTGGGTCGAGGCGGTATGTCGAGTGGCAAAACCTGACGTACCAATCGACCACCTGTCTTATCAGCGATGATGAGTCGGTGGAAGAGGATACCTCACCTTTAGTGGAAAGACCAAGTTATGTCACCCCAAAAAAGATGTTGGTCCGAAGAAAGGCGCCGCAGTCACCAGGAACGGTGGACCATCAAGTAGACGAGCCAAGGTTAGTCAACGTGGTGTCAGCACAAGACCAGGCGACAGCGGAGCAAGAAACGGAAGAAGGGTAACATGAAATTGCTAGGTCGGACCATGACGGTATTCCTAATCAGACCAATATCAGTGAAGGACAGCCCGTCGATCAAGACCAGGGGCGTTCAGCCGGTCCAGATGGTCCAGGTGATATCGCCCCAGAAGATGAACAAGTCTGTATACATGAAGGCGGGGAACAGTACATTCAGGAGCTGGAAAGCCAAATGGCAGTCCTCCCTGAAGTGTCTGCCGACTCGCCCGAAGTTACAATGGATTATTTACAAGTGGGTGATCAAGACATTAACAGTCCAGACCAGATCGAGCAGTTGAAGGATATCATATGGAAGAAAAGACATCTGCTGATCGGAAAGGGCAACGCCTTACCACCTGCATCCCGTGGTGCGATTTGCGATATTGACGTTGGAGATGCCAAGCCGATTGCCCAGCGATGTCGACGCGTGGCGCCACAGTACCGTGAAAAGCTTTCTGATCTCATTAAAGGAATGTTGGTCACCAAGATTATTAGACCGTCGACCTCGCCATGGGCCTCGCCGATCGTAATTGTTATCAAGAAGAACGGCGTTGACATTAGACTGTGCATCGACTATCGGCTGGTAAATCGGTTGACTAAACTCATGGTTTACTCGGTGCCGCTGATTAATTATCTGTTGGAAGACCTCGAAAAGACCTTGTGGTATTGTTCGCTAGATATGGCAAGTGGATTTTGGGTGGTCTCGATGACTGATCGAGCCCGTGAGATTTCCGCATTTGTGACACCGTTTGGTCTTTTCGAGTGGAATCGTATGCCGTTCGGTCTGAAGAACGCACCCCAGATCTATCAAAGGCTGATAGACAACGCATTGTACGGACACTTCAAGATCAAGACCGATAGGGACCCTGTTGAAAATTGTGATGTGTTTAGAGAGGGTGAACCCGATCGGGAAAGAGGACCGTCCGTTATAGGGAGGCGGTCGTACATCGACGACATTCTGATACCTGCCTCGTCATGGAACGATCTGTGCGAGAAGGTTGAACGATTGTTGGAGACATGCGACCGCTGGAACCTGTCTATCAGTGCCGTGAAAAGTTTTTGGGGTATGTCCAAGGTCGCATATTAAGGCCATATGGTCTCGAGCAATGGTCTAGAGGCTAATCCCAAGGACCTGGATTCGCTGAGTAACCTCGCGTTCCCCAGATCGCTGAAGGCAAGGCAGTCCTTCCTGGGAAGCTTGAATTATTATAGCCGATTCATTGAAGACTTTGCTATCTACGCGGCTGTGCTGTACGAGCTCCGGGAAGTTGACTATCATATGTTGCGCGAAGAAGACCGGGCAACTTTACAGGAGGGCGCCGACTCTGGTCTTGCTGCAGTTTGTCCGCAAGTGGAGGCCGAAGATCATATGAAGCGTGCACAGTTTGCCTTTGGTATGTTGAAGGTTAAGATGGCGACGGCACTGATTCTCAAGCATTTCGCTCCCGAAAAAGTGCCGACCATTATCGTATATGCCAGTAAGTGGGCTATCTCGGCCACTTTAGTGCAAGATCACGATGGTGTGTATCATCCAGTCACGTTTACGAGCCGGACGCTAAAACCAAATGAAGTGAACTATGGAATTGTCGAGAAAGAAGTGCTGGCGTTGCTACCAATTCTGGATGTGTGTTACAACTTGCCGGTCGGCCGACCAATAAAGGTCCTGTCAAGACGGTCTACTTTGGCCTGGATATATCAGCCAATGGGATGGACGGACGTCTAGGCAGATGGTCGGCGGTCTTGTCGCAGTGGACCCTCGAGGTCGTTAAGTGCACCAGGGGCGAGGAAGAGATATTGGGCACATTAGCTGCCAGTATCACCCCTCGGTCTGAAGAGGACGAGGCATTGATAGCGATTGCCCCGAGGAAGCAACCTCGTCAGTCAGTTTCGAGACCGCCACCGACCGTCGACCATGATGAAGAGCTCTTGGTCTTAAGTTTTGACGGATCAGCAAGCGTGAAGAAGAAGGTCGGCACCTATAGTGCCATATTGTGGAAGTTGACACAATGGTCTATAGTTGCAGCCGCTGCCGATTTCACGCCGGATATTACTGTTAACGAGGCGGAGTACCGAGGTCTACTTCTATGTCTGGACCTGCTGTCGTCGCAAGAGAAGGGGCGAGTCATCATATGTGGTGACTCCAACCTAGTGATCAGGCAGATCACCGGAGAGATCGACAGCAAGGCCCCACGACTAAGGACGCTAAATGATCGGGTAATGAAGCATTTAAAGACCATCCCAACCACGAGCTGTTGCACGTGAAACGGGACTGGAACAGAAGTGCCGACTACCTCGCGACCAAGTCCATGCAAGACCAGACCGGGGCTACGATCACCGAGAAGGCCGTTCTGGATGAATTGATGAATATAAACAGGCTCCCCAAGGTGATCGGACCCAAGAACGCTCCGGACCAGGTGCATGTGATGGTCGCGACTAGGCCGAAAGCTCGGAAGTCCCACCAACCGTTCCCGGAACGGTTGAGTGAATCTGTTGTGCAACGACTAAGGGAAGAACGGATCCTCAAGTCGCAGGACGAAGAAGAATGGATTGTGAATTTGAAGACCTACCTGCGCGGTGAATTGTCTAAGTTGACGAATGGTCAAGCGAAAGAATGTGCCAAGATCGCAGACAGTTACGAAGTGGATGAGGATGGTTTACTATATTACTGCCGCGATGCCTACCAAGACAGTGCAGACCGGGACCGATTGGCGAAATTGGTGATACCTGAGTTGCTGCAGACGGATGTCCTCCATCACTACCATGTGAGTCTAGAAGGGGGACATCAGGGCATAGGCAGAACGTATCACAAGATCAGGTCCCACTTTCACTGTAGAGGTCTTTTCCGAAGTTTACAGAAATATGTGGGTTGTTGTACGTATTGCGAGACCGGAAAGGGTAGACAGGTAATCAAGGGGCGATCGCCCGGAAATATCGAAGCTACCTACCCTTTCCAGGTCATAGCGATGGACCATATACCGTCGCTGCCTAAATCTACATATGGCAATACTGAGTTGTTGATCTGGGTAGACCTGTTCACCGGTCTAGTTATTGCGAAGGCAAGTGCGTCCCGGTCCGCCGAGCAGATCGCCAAAAGTTACGAAGAATGCGTGTTCCGAAGGTTCGGCGCCAGCGAGTCATCAGACACGATCGAGAACCCGGTTTTATGGCCGAGGTGTTCCGGTCGTTTAACACATATGCTGGGCCAGCAACAGAGCGCGACGATGGCATATCGTCCGTAAGCGAATGGATCGGCAGAACGTATGGTACAAACTATTACAAGAGCAATCAAGATGTACGTTGCCGATCCAGACCAGCGCGATTGGGACGAATACGCAGAAAGGCTGGTGTTTGCACTCAACTCGTCGACCGATCGGGTACGAGGAGAAACGCCTTATTATCTTGCGTATGGATGGTACCCCCGGTCCACTCTTGAAGCCGCGATACCTATTGGCTGCACTCGGACCCGCGATAGTGATGCTCGACGTTGGCGCATGCAGGTCCAGAAACATTACCAGCATGCAAGAGGAATTGTCAACGAAAAGTTACGTCAAGCTACACAAGGCCGGGCAGACCGGAACAACGACCAGGTCTAACCCCACGGTATAAAACCAGGGGCGAGGGTATGGTTGTACCTAGACCGAGTGAAGGAGGGCTATGTGAAGAAGCTGTCTCACATGTGGCACGGTCCTTTCCGTGTTGCCGAGCTGATTGGTGAGCACGCTGCCCGTCTAGTAACAACCGGCACGGACTACAAGGTCTTCCCGATCGTACATGTGTCCAAGTTAAAACTGGTCCGAGAATTTCCTGGTCGTCCCAAAATGCCCTGTCTAGTAGACGAGGCAGAACGGTTTGATTTCGATGAAGCATTACTGCCGGAGGACAGTTGGGAACGACCGCTGGAGAAGGACGAATTTGAAGTGGAAAAGGTCTTAGATGTCCGATCGGTCAAGAAGACCAGGTTCGGCCGGACCCACCGAGAATATCTGGTCCGATGGAAGGACCATGATGAAACAAATTGGATCGATGAGTCCGACCTGAACTGTGGAGCACTACTACGAGAATTCGAACGGGACCGAGTCAGTCGGAACCGCTTCGCAGTGATGCAGACCCATGAAGACCAAGACCAAGACATGCAGTAGCATCGGTCTTCCCGACCGGTGTGAAGAGGTGGAAGGTCTTGTGTCTTGTGTATTGTGTATTGTGAATTGTGAATATGTGATGAATTGGAATAGTGGAGTGACGAACGTGTATTGTTTTCTCACGATGTAAGTGGAACGGTTGGTGATAACGTGTCTAGTGCAACTCTGGAGAAATTGTGGAATTAGCTCAAGTGATTTGATGACCGAACATGTGAAAAAGAACGATGATATATATTAAGTGTTATCTGGTCGACTACTTACGACCTCACTCGCCATGACCCCACAGACGGCCGACGATCAACGACGGATGCTTTTCAACTTGGTCCTGGTACTGGTTACGCCAAGGTTCTTGTTGGTCTACTTGGACCAAAGAATCCTTGAGGTCCAAGACCGGTGTAGTCCACCCAAGACCGGGGTACCATGTGCCACCGTCAGCCAGCAGCCGGGTCCTCTCGACGCGACGCCGCGGCATATGAAGTACAACTGGATATAAGAACACATCGACTTCGCACTCGTGGGCCAGCATCCCGTCCAAAACATATTGGCACAGGGACTGCCAGGCCTCACCCGCTCTGATCCGACGCCGCTTGCGCTTGTTCTGGATGGTCGCCAAGCCAGGGTCTTGCCGAACTCGTTCCGGGGGAAGCACCAGATAGTGGGATGCCTCACAGATGGCTTGAGCGTGAGTCTTGTTAAATTATTTCACCCGACTCATGAAAGCATTGGCCCACGGAGTCGAGTGGAAGATGAACCCCAGCTTGGGATGCTCGAAAATCTTCCACGGCTCGTCAGCGTACAAGCAGGAGATCTGTGCCGACGTGATCAAGTCCGGACGCCATTCCGACGCGGCAGGAACTTTCTTCGCCGGCGGGAAAAGCCAATGGTCTGGACGAGAGAAAGACCGGGCCAGGAGCTGCTTGGTCAGGGTGGACCGGCGTAAACAACCGATCTGCCCTGGCGACCACGGCAAAGTATCCTCACGCGTTCGTGGCGGAAAGGAAGAACTGTCGATTGCCACGTTGGCCAACAAAGCATCTTTGTGGAGCTTGGACGTCCCAGGCAAGACCGTAGGTGTTGACTTTGTCGACGCATGAGGTGGTGGAACACCATCATGCGGGACGGTCTTCTTGGTCTGCTCCGAAGTCGATGCAACTTGAACAAAACTTTCATGTGGACTTGTTCGCGACTTGGTTGGGATGGGGACAGCAAACTCCGAATCACCGGAGTCTTCGCCGGAGTCATCCCAGGACGAGACCTCTGAATACTTGGCACGGTCAGCACCGGCGGTCGAGGGCGCTTGATTTTTGGAGATGTTACTGTCGTCATTCTCGTCCAAGCTTGGGCCCACGAGAAGCGCCTGCGTCTTGGCTCGCTTATAGGGCACCGCACGCTTCCCACCTAGTTCGGGGTCGCATGCTATGCCCCGCTCCCTCGAGCTACCCGGCGCGTCCGCGCGCTTCTTTGATTTGTGTGCAATTTCGGGCTGGAGAATTTCGGCCAATGAACGGTCTTGGTCTTGGTCCCGGTGTAGGTCCACCAAGGCGGCCGACGCAGACCGGTCTACGCTGGAGGCAGCAACCGGATGCCGACGAGGACGCAACAGGTCAACCAAGCGCTGATGAAATTCTTTTAATACCGCCCGACGACCGTTCGCTGCCTGCGTCCAATCGTTCGACTTGCGTTCACAAGACCGGACCTCCTCGGTCTGGTCTTGAATCGAAATTCGGAGCTCAGTGAGACGCCTCTCGAGATCGTCGCTTTGAATGCTCAACGTGGTCTGGTCAAGCAGGTCTTCTGCTTGCTGCTGTTGGACCAGCACAAGCTGCTCCCGAAGATGAAGCTGATGAGCCTCCAAGCGGGTCAACCTATTGCGCGCGTTTATTAGTCCGGTCAAAATTTGACGCAGCTGGAGGTCATGCGTGTTCGACTGCCGATCGGCGGCAAGCAGGGCATTGATCGCCTTGCTGATGCCAGTAGGTATACGGGCTGGAAGTATACGTGCTGAAGACAAACGAAGGTTATAACAGGTCCAAGGTGAAGACCGGACATGCATGCTTACGTTGTGGGTCCTGTTGAGCAACCTGCTCCTGGAGACGTGCGATCTCTTCAAGTGCGTCTTGCAACTGCGAGTCGGTCCCGGTCTGATGCCCTGCCGATGTCTGAGGTGCAGTAGAACGATGGGAGCTGCCAGACCGGACCGACCGGACGGGCGAAGTGACATGCGATGACGTGGTAGCGAGGTGCCTACAGGAACGGTCGTTAAGGAAATACAAAAAAGTCAAGCCCAGCAGTGCAAGTAGCTGGAACGGATAAAGAAGATGGTTGCTCCATGTCGGAAAAGTCTGAATGACCAAGGTTCAACTGAATTTGATGGACGAGGTCAGACAGTTGTCGTTGTGCGACACGGTCTGACTCAGGGGCGGCTGTGGAGAAGCGTGCCCAAAATTTGGCACACTTCTGGTCAAGTTTCGTCAAGGCATTTGGTCTAATTTTGGATTGGTTTAAACAAGGTTTTTTTTTCAGCCTATCAGACTCAAGAAGTGTCAAGAACGCAAGTTTTGGTGAGTCACCCGACTTTGGGTATTTTACATATTTTTGTGTGGGTACATTTAGGGACTATAGGGTAGTAGTATTTTAGTTGTGGATTTGCCTAAAAAAGTAGAAGTCCTTTGGTCTTGGTTCACACCACAGATATGGGTCGCCGTTCTTCCCTTTTCTTACACTAGTCGCCTCCGCCCGCCGCGGAGTGTTTGGGGGCAGAGGGTCGAATTATCCCCTCTCGCCCATTATACCCGGTCTGGACGCGCCGCACGCGCACTTTGGCCCACCGGAAGTCCCTCGACGGGAGTACGATTTGGCGATCTCAACACCTCAACTCAAGTACGTTTGGAACGTGCTATTCAATGGATTGGTCTTGGCGTGGAGATATCGTTTGTGGAGTTTCACGAGCATATTAAGTCTTTACGCGGAAATATTGGCTTGTTTTAATATTGGTTGGGATCTAGACCGGTTTTGGTCTTATTTCGTATTGGTCAGGGGCTAGACCGGAACGGTCGGTCTACCCTCTATTATTTCGTATTGGTCAGGTCTTGATCGTTTGGACGATCGACCTATTGGAAGTTATCTCTTGGAAGTGTTTTTGGTCTGTTTGTGTCTGGGGTGAAAAGTTCCGCCCCAGAGATACCTACCCAGATCGGTCTTCTATATTCAAGACCGCTTCGATCCAATCGGCGATCCCGATCCACCGAGTGTGTAACTAGCCCATTCCATCGGGTACACAAGGTGAGATTGACACTAAACAATCGGACCAAGTGGGTTCTGATGACGACCGGTCGTCTGCTTGCAGCGGACGATCGGACCAGATCTCGAGTGGTGGTCCGCGGAGTACCCCCTCCAAAAGTTGGAAGGCTGGGCGCGATGGTGGTAGTCAGGTTATCGATGCTAATGTTTTCGATTTCGAACTTGACTCCACCACACTATCTGAACTGAAATTTTTTATCATATAGTATATGAGTATGTAGGCGCGCAGTCACTTCTGCTTCCTCGTATGCAGAACCGCCTATTCCGCACAGAGTGAATTATTGGACCTTGCCTGGGCTCTCGCACGGGGAAGTGGGGGTGGTCACAACCATGACGATCGACACACTTGCTCGAGTCGACGTTTTGGAGATTATAAAGACTTCTTCGACCATCAATTTGATTCATGTACCGATAATAGACGTTGTGACTAATTCTACCAGATCCGCTATTTCGGCAAGCGGAGAATAGAAAAAATGATTCTATATACCATTCATGGAATGCTTTTGTTGATAATTACTACAAAAGTCCAGAAGATTTCTTCCGCAGTGCGAACCTTGTATAAACTCTTCTTGAAGCATTTTCTTGTAGGCAAAGTCCATTATGCCTGTTTCTAAGTAGCAATTTTTTACGAAGTTCCTGCACATTTAAAGTGTCCCCGCTGTTAAGAAGGCCACCGCTCGCATGGGTACTTTGGTTACGACGTAACTGATCACGTGGACGTAGGACTAACGTGTTTAATGCGGGAACTAAAATTGCTACTGAAAGCACTAATTCTGAGTTCGATCAGAAGCCTGACATTTGAACTAAAAGGTCGGTGCGGTCCAGCTTCAGTACTTCGATCGGTTCCCAAGACTCAAACTCTTAGGTTAGTGTGGTGAAGTGGAAGCTATATTTATAGCATATAAAGATGAACTATGGCAGTTATCAATGCTTAGTATGTTTTCTATCGCCAAATTCTATATACTATCGCGATGACGTTTGTGACGCTGGTGA
>CM047583.1:1835416-1874115 GCA_026184515.1 Peronosclerospora sorghi | reverse complement strand
TCACCAGCGTCACAAACGTCATCGCGATAGTATATAGAATTTGGCGAGAGAAAACATACTAAGCATTGATAACTGCCATAGTTCATCTTTATATGCTATAAATATAGCTTCCACTTCACCACAATCGCCCCTTGCGTAACTTCAGCATAAGCGAGCAAAAGGCACGCACAGACACACACATTAATGATCACACTTCAGATATTTTCGCGCAGAATATTCATCCATAGGTGTAGTGAAAATCGGAACCTCACTTTCCTTGCATATATCCATCATTCTGTTCCACGTACTTTCGCCTTCGAAAACGTAACGAGAAGCCACTATGAAGAGGTAATCGCGCGCCCTGCTGAGTGTTACTAACGATCTCGATGGGTACCCTGCAAGGAATCCCAATGTATGTGATTGAACCATAGACACAATAACGATATCTGCTTTACGACCCTGGATAGAATCGGTTGTAGCCACCTCAATGTCCAAACATTCGTCATATGCTTGACCTACGTATCGTAACTGTCTCTGTATAGTCTTGACTTGTTGTAGATATGGTGAGATAACTAACATTGATTTTCTTTCGGCCGTATGTGTTCTTCGCATTCCACTCTCCAACATAACGGATATCTTCCCAAACAAGTACATAACCCTGGCCAACTCGATAATATTATGATTCCTGTACTCTTGACGTTCCACTTCTCTCATCCACTCTTGAGGGATAATCCATACAGCTCGATTACCTGTTAAACTTCGCTTCCCAGAAAGGTCACGACTAACTGGCTTACCCCAATCCAGTACATCCAGAATATGAAACCGCATTCCATCCAAATAATCCCTTGAAATAGCGGCTCTATCTCGAATTGTACACGGATAGAACACTTGCAACAATCTCGTGATCTGTGAATGACTCCTAAATTCTGCAGTCATGGTAACTCCAGAGAACGCTGGTGATAGTTTATGGCTTGCGCGACAATGTTATATGGAGTGTAACAACCCCCAAGTGATTTTATGACGACGGGAACCTCCGCGAAACCGATGCCTCAACTTTTCATCAATAGGATAGTATGCGAAAAGCTGGTAGGGATCCCCCAATGATACAAGAACTTCCACTTTGGGTCTAATATCCTGTAATAACGCCACTTCAGCTGTTTGGGCTCCTTCATCATTGATAATCACATCATAAGATATTGTGTGAAAATCCGGTCGTCCTAATTGTTCCAGAGTGGCAACAATTATACGAGCTTGCTCTAGTGTCTCCATCTCTTTCACTCTTAATCGTGCACGAATGTCTTTTCGTACCACACATCCCTCTAATGAACGTCGCTCTCTCTGCAATATCTCCGAAAGGAACCTACGCCGATACGGTTCAGCATCCAATAGTGCCATTGTACCCTTTATCTCACCCAACCGCACTATATCTTTGTCTGTTATTGCCTTGGAATCCATCAACCTTTTGAGATCCTCGTCAATGGCTGCATTAGTTTCTGAAACAATAGCAGTTCGAAAATGTGGAAATACCGCTAATAACGTCAACAAAACAGCGGTAATTGTAGATGTTTTCCCACATCCATAAGGACCACGAGCAAGAACAATTCCTTTTGTCCCCACAGCTTCTCGTACCACCTTTAACTGATCCACATCTAGCGTACGCTGAAATTCTTCATATATCTGCGTCTGCTCCAATATCTTCATCACTGATGCATCTCTCTGCGACTCAATCGTCTCTCTTTTAGTCATCAATTGTAATAACGGAGATGGTGGCTCTCTGGTCATTCTATCTACCGTGCTGAATCGTCTAACATAATTCATGATGCTGGCCTCGGGTAACCATCGTAAGCCGTCAATGTTTCTATGTATATCCTTCACATTGGCAGTGGTTATGATAAAATACCGGAATCCAACAAAACATACTATTCCCCAACCCAAAACCTTCAATTCCCGATATCGTACGATTCATAGTCTTCCATAATCCCATTTCTGCAAATGAACTGTACTCACGGACACATCTTCATTCCCGAAGTCCCCATGTACTTGCAAGTATAACACCCCTCTCGGCAATGGCTTAATATGGTCGGGACTATGACCAGAGTCGTATACTTTCCATCGTCTCGCTAAACACTGCCCATTCCATAGGATGTAACATAAAGCTTCGTTGTTGACTCAATATCCTTTGGATCCCATTCACCCTCATAATGAATTGGATCGGTAACAGAAGATGCCTCTAGGTGAGCTATTAAACACATAGTGAGAAGATAATCATTAACTGAAGTGAGCCTATCCATATACACCTCCCGAAACTTGAAATACCGCCAATTACTGCATTGCCCTCGATAACTGAATTGCGGTATCGTGACGTCATACTGCAAGCAACATAATTCATCTCTGCAGGGCCCATAACTTCCACCCCAACACTCCCGAAGGAACACCGCTAGAGATTCTGAACCTCTAAGTAGAAGTGTAACGACAAACAGCACCTTTCTTGCATCTACCGGGTTGATCGATTTGAGTTGTCGCCGCCCACCAAATTCCTTATGAAAACTCAAAGACGTGGCGTCATTAATAACAATTCCTAATTGAACCTTAGCCTTATCAATTTCTTGACACCACTCACTTTCAACATCTGACACACGTGTAAACACTAGCATCGCAGTTTATCCTGGTTGACACTTACTTCCCCACAATAGATGTGATTTGTCTGCTGGAACCATACCTCTGACAAACTGATATTGCCGATATTCGTCCAACCTCTGAGCCTTTGTTTGAATTTCTTCTGAACCAACATCGGCTACTGGGGTGAGATAGCTCAAAACTTCTCCACACACACCTCTTCATATTCATCCTTTCCAGGTGTGGGTAAAACCACCCCTTCGGTAGTACTTGAATATTCCTTTTCCGACATTCCACAACCTGGTTTGCAGGGTAACACATCTTCTTTTGGCGCCAAACTCTCTTCATCTTCATTACTCTCACTGGATTCGGAATCTTCTGTCGACCCGGCCAGATCAATCATTACCGGAGGAGCTGGCTTCTCTTCTTCCTCATGCTCTACAGCACATCTATATGCCGCATCAGATAGTGTAACTTCCACTGTTTGCTCACTTTTTGAATCAGTTTCTTGAGTTTCCACAGTGTGATGTTCCATATCTGCAAAACATTCACATTTGTATCATCATTTGCCATTATTAATTGTTCTGGTTGATACGGGATAGGTCCAACTAACTGTTTTCGCTTCGCTTCTTCCTCCAATCCTAATCTTTGACTCTCAGATACCATCTGGTCAACCACCAGTACCACTGTTTGATCAATCTCTATGGGAGGAGCCAGTTTTTCTTCTCTCTCACACTCTACATCGTGTCTAGATTCTTTATCGTCAGCTGGATCTTCTATTGTTTGTTCATCCATAGATCCCAATTCCTGAACCGTCGTGTTGTGATGCCCAATGCCCGTGACAGCTATATGCACATCTTCATTAGTCATTAGGGATTGTTCAGGTTGCTGTGGAATAAACTCGACGAATCGTCTCGATCCCTCTCCTTCCTCTGAGCTCATTTTCCGACATTCAAGTACTGTTTGATCAAGGTAACTCAGGTTCTTATCACTTTCTGCGATACTTTCTTGATCTGATAGGGATATTGGTCGCATGAACGAGTATTTGGTGCTATACAACGGGTACTTCAATCGGAGGAGCCTGTGCCTAATTGCACCTTCTGTTCTTGGCATTTGCTCATCTCCAGTCATGCTGAGGACATCATGTAAATTTTCGGCAATAACCTTCGTATCCACATGTCCACATCTCATCGCTTCTATCAGAATATCGTCCTCTTGTTTCGTTCATCTTCTGCAGGTTACCTGTATTATATACTGGTCTTTTTTTCGGCTCGATGATGCCTGGGTTCGGTCTTTCCTTGACTTACATACCATCTGCATCTTCTTTCTCACAGCCGCTGCAGTGCGTCTTTTCTTAGATTTCGGGAATTTCACTGGATATAGTCCGACTACTTGTGCGGTAGTAGCTTTCTGCTCTATCATGTCTGTTAACCATTTCACTTCATCTTCTTCCCATTCATCACACCTTTTTCGCCTGACCCCCATTCGCCCTAACTTGGATTTGACCCCGGTTTTAGTCGTTATGGTCCGACCCTTGACATGACACTCCTGATTATACAGGTTATATATATCATGTACTGAATCATTCGCGTTTTCACATGCTCGGTGTATCTCCAATAGCTTTTCTTCCTCCTACTTAGTCCATGATGAGATAGGCGCGGACGCTGGTGCGCTTGTAGTTAATGAGGTATTCATATCTGGGGCTACATTCTCGCCGGTAAAGATGTCTTCCATGTCACCTCTTGGTTCATCATTTTCTCGTCCCATCGTCCTCAGCATCGAGAGGGTCTCTGCCACATCCTAACTCTCCATCTTACGTTCCCGTTGGACTCTTAGTCAATCACCAGGTTGTCTTCTTCCTTCAATGAAATGTATCCACGCTGACTCCACTTTGCTGAGGTGTATGTTTGTGGTAGGTGTTTCACTAACCAATTCGTTGTATTGGCTATTTTGAGTAGAGATTGCGTCAGCCGCGCCGGTTTCTCGGTTGGAAATAGTATCTACTAGGCTTCAACCAGTAGAAAACTCTAACACTCCAATATCACACACTAATCACACATCAGCTTCACTCAACCCTCCATAATCCGATCACTTGCGATCTGGCCATCGCGATCTGGCCATCGCGATCTGTCCGTCTCGGGTTGATATTGATTGGCCGAAAATTCTCTTTCTTCCAAAATGTCAATATCACACATCTATTCCATCCTTCCATATTCACTCGTCACAGGTAATACGCGTGCTCTCATGACTCATGCATGAACTTGTAGCCTCCAGCATAATCACAATATATGACCCCTTTTCATAGGCATCCTTTGACCCCAGTAAATCAACTTCTGCCTCTTTCTGATCACTGTACAGGTGTTGCCCCTCAATTATTCAACTTAATATCCCTTGTATAAGGTTATCAGCGACGTCCAGGTTTTTCGCCTCATGGCCTATTTTTTCTTGATAACATCCCGTGACTCTGCGTAATTTTTCATCCATTGGACCTGTTAGATCCTATTGGATATCTCCCATACAGTCGTCCTCGATGCTCTGATTTTCTTCCTTTTATTTTACAATGACGTACAGGGTTCACACCTTTAATACCATGAAAGGTTTCTCTTTGTACGATATTTGTTGTTGTCGCACAGGTTTCACACCTTTGGTACCCTGCCAGGTTTCTCTTCGTACGCTTAGTTGTGGCCGCGCAGGTTTCACACCCTTAATACCCTTACAGGTTTCTCTTCGTGCGATCCCACTCTTGTTATATGATATCCGTGGTGGATTGACACTAGATGTGCATGTTTCACACCTTTAATATCCTGACAGGTTTCTCTTCATACGATCTTGTTGTCGCCGTATAGGTTTCACACCTTTCGTACCCTGATAGGCTTCTCTTCGCACAATCTTGTTCTTGTTATCTTTCCTCCATGTATGATCGATAATAGATGTACAGGATTCACACCTTTTAATACCTTAGCGGTTTCTCTTCGTATCATCTTGTTGCTGCTGTACAGGTTTCACACCTTTGGTACCATAATGGGCTTCTCTTCGTACTATCTCCATCTTATACAGATTCCACATCTTATTCTTAATTCACTGCTCACTTATAGACTGGATTTCATTTCCATTCGTCAACTTAAACACGCTGCGCCAATGAACGCTAGCTTGCAACTTATTTACTCCACATCCTCAAACAAATTTTAGCTCTTTGTTTTTATTTTTGTTTGATTTTTTGCTATGCCCCCAATGCAACCAACTTGGGTACGCATTCTACTTATCACAACCAACATGGGTCCGTGATAGGGATGTACTACATCTTCTGGGGCCTTATTCCTTTTTTTGTCTTGTTCTCTTGTTATTTTCTTTAATATCTTCACGTTTTTGTCTCTTGTATCTCATTTCATGAGGAGTCTACAGTTCAGCCTCTGTAGTGTCCTCTTCGGCTGTCTGAGCTGCGTAATGCCGATTCTCCCAAGCTCGTTGAGCATCTAACTCATACAATAAAACGGTGCATGAAAGATTGTCTTCTGGCTCCCAAGTCATCTCATCTGTATCCTTCTACTTGACATAATATTCCTTGGTTCGACGTCCATTCCTTGTTCGCTGTTTGACCCGACAATCCACGATTCGTTCTACTTCCCACTCATCATCATGGCCTGGTTCATACCACGAGTCCTCCGTGAGTAACGCTTCATCCAATTCAAGTGTGTCCTCAACCTGGAGTCTCTCCCGAGGTCGTCTATTTTATTGATATTTAGTTTTAACCTGGAAATGTGCACAAGCGGGAATATTCTACTTTCACCAGTACGTATCACTAGCCGATACACCATGTCATTTATCCGTTCATCTACTACATATGGTCCATGCCATAAATGTGCCAACTTCCTGACCAACCCTGGTTTAACCAGATCATGATACAACCAAACCAATTCACCTGGTTGATACGCCGTTTTGGTAGTAGACCATACTTTAGACGCTACTGCGTCATTATGACGTTGGGCTCTATCTTTCATTATCCGTTCCTGGATAATAACAGCCTGCGCCTGAGCTCTCATATGCTTCTCATTTGTAGCCAACCTCCACTCTAATACATTTCTGTCAGTGATTGACGTATCTTTGGGTGGTATCATTGCTTCAAATGTATTTCTGGGTTCCCAGCCATGTACCAAGTAAAATGGAGTTTGATGATGCTGAAGATCCACTGATGTATTCAATGCAAACTCCAAAGGAGCCACATATTCATCCCAATCTCTGTGCTCCGGATCCGTGATGTAACATTTGATTGCCTTAATCACTGTCTGCACAGATCGTTCCTGCTTTCCATTGGCCTGTGGTCGATATGCTAACGTGGGTCTCTGCTTCTGTTTTAGCATTCGATTGAATCTTCTGAAGACCGAACTAATGAATCTTGGGTCTCTATCATGTCTCAACATTTCTTGGGCTCCAAATCTCTTATAAACTCCCACCATATACGCTTCTGCTACATCTTGCGCAGTGGTGGTGCTCATTGGAATTAAGATCACATATCCGGAGAACAGACATATAAAGCACAACAACGCTTCATGCGCCATTGCAGTTTGTGGTAATGGCAATGCGAAATACATCGCTAAAATTTGATATGGTCTTGACGCTATGATGTTTCCACTAGTGCGCCCCTGGTATCTTGGCCTCCCTTTTGCGGTGGCACAATCTTCGCACGCTGCAACATAACTTTCAATGTGGGCATACATCCCTCGCCAATATTATTTGAGCCTCAACCGAGCATAAACCTTTCCAACTCCTTGATGTGCTCCACTTCCGATCTCCACATGATATGCATGTAATACATCTTCTTGCAATATGGTCGGTACCACAATCTCCATACATATTCTTCGGGTTTATCTTGAGCTTTCGAGACATAGTAAAGGACACCTTTATTATCCAACACGTAAGTGAGCGCATGTCGAGATATCTTTTTACACTCACTGGAGGAATTTATCTGATCATCATCCCCTCGTAGATACGCCATGACTTTGCTACACCACTCATCCTGTATCTGGGCTGTTCCAATCCGTTCAATTCGAATAGCTGGGGCATTTTCATAGGGATCATTATATACTTCATCCTGAGGTTCTTCAGATCTAGCCACATCAGTATCCACTGCGTGTAAATCACCATTAGTGTCCGCCCGTTGTCCAACAATGAGTTTCTTTTGGTGTTGGGGCTGACCATTACGAGAGTTTACCATACTTCGCGTGAGAACAAACACTCGCGGTGATGCATAATCATCATTCACCCATATATCATTCGACTTCGTTTCAAGTTGCCCCCCATTATTAGAAGTGGTGCCACAGTCACAGAGTGGTTTCTCAGTTGTCTCTTGAGCATCATCTGCAGTGGCATACAACAAGTCTGGAAGACTATTCAACAGCTGTATATCCGTTTTTCCCTCCTCTCTGATAATTTTCCCTGCCCGCTGCTCTTTCATTGCACATTGGGTCAAAAAATCAGTTGCTTGATTATACTTGCGAGCCACGTGTATCAGGCTGATTGCTTCGAATTTCTCTATCAGTGAACGCACTCTACCCAACCAAACCAATAGTGATGCATGGTTGCAGCGTAGATCTCCATTGACTTGACCAATAACCAATCTAGAATCCCCACACACAATTGATTTCGTTACATTATGATCTTGTGCGAGCTGTAATACATGGATTAGTCCGTGATATTCACTCTCATTCACGGTAAGGTTATCTTGAATCCCATATTCTGCTGCCACTACTTCCCAGGTTGGTAACCCCCACACTATCATGCCAACTGCTCCTTCGGGTCATTCTTAAGACGTACGGCACCATCAAACGATAAAAAATATCCAGTTCTATGACGTTGTAGACTAGGATTGGCTTAATGACCGGCACATCTTTCAACGATTTTAACGGAGCAATATCTTGCAGCACTTCATTCATCTTTTCTGCGGGCACAATGGACGCGTCTAATAAAGCGGGTAATCCTACAGCTTCATGATCTGGTCGTATGATTTCCAATGACCACGGAGACAACATTACTGCCCATTGGATTCCTCTGCCTGTCAAACTTTTCGATGTGAACAGCCATCTCATTGTAGAATATCTTGCATAAACCGTTATATGCTGTCCAAACAAAATGTGACTGGAATTATGTAACGTTTTCAGCAACGGTAGCACCTCTTGTTCCGCCCCTGTATATCTCGTCTCAGCATCTTTAAAAACCTTTCTAACGTAACGCACTGGGTGCAGTATTACATCATACTCTTGACACACTGCTGCTCCGAACGCCCATGGATTGGTATATAGCACTATACTCAATGGTTTTGATCGTTAAATATGTCGTAACAAGGTTGCATTCACCAGACGATCCTTAAGCAACGAAAACGACTTTTCAGCGTGCTTCAGTTGTGTACCATCCTTTAGCTGTAGTTCGGTTAACTCATACAGAGATGCAGCTAGTGTTGCCAAATTATCAATAAACCGTAGGTAGTACATCAAACTTCCAGTGAATCTTTGAACTCCTTTTAGTGTTCGTGGGAACGCCATTTTAACAATCGAGTCCAAATTGCGAGGGGACGCTTTAATTCCTTCTGCAGATATACGATGGCTCAAAAACACCACCCTGTGTTTGCCAAGCGCACTCTTTGGTAAACTTATAGTGATCCGCCAATATTTAAATGACTCCAGGAGATTCTTAATCATGATACACAATTTATCCAAACTGCTTGCACCAAAGGTAATATCATCGATATACGACCGCCTCCCAATAACAGGTTGTTCATCAATCATCACTACTTGGCCGTTATGAAAGAAATCTTGGGAAATGGACACATCTGATTCCAACTCATGTACCTCTTCGTTGTCATTGTTCATGTCTAACTTGCCGCCTAGCAGTTTACATTTTACCCTCATCTGTTGTGACCGCCGTACCATCGTCCACAGAGCGTTATCCACTATACGATGATATATTTGAGGAGCGTTCTTAAGTCCTTGAGGCATTCGAAGCCATTCGAAATGTCCTAAGGGACAAAAAATTGCTGTGTTCAACCGAGCTCTCTTGGTCATCGGTACAGCCCAATACCCACTCGCATTATCCATTGAACACAACCATTTTACTCCCTCAAAATTGTCCAGTAAATCATCAATTAACGGCATACAATACACCATCAATATCGTCTTCTCATTCACTGACCGGTAATCTGTAGCCGGTGCGTATACGCACGGTGCGGCTAGCGCACAGAGGAAGGCTTTCCTTAAAGCGGCGTTCGCCGCTACTTAGCCGATACGCCCTTATTAAGGGCTTAGTAGGAGAGAGCTCTCCTACTCGGGGACAAGATTCCCGGGTTAGTTTACTCTAGCCAGTACTAGTGCCTTAACGGCAAGGCTCCCTTACAAAGGGTGTAGCTAAGGGGAGGGCTCCCCTTACGCTACGGCGCTCACTACACGCACGACCGGTCGAGGTCGTGCGTCTGTACTAAGGAGTGAAAGTAAAACTGAATATATTTAATATGTAATTATTTAAACTAATATAAACTATATGTAACACTAAGTAGAATATTCCTAATTCGTACCTAGCTAAAATGTAGTGTACACACCTGTGTACTGACACGTGGACGGCTGACACACCACCACACCAAGGGCCCATTCCCTGATTGGTTAAAATAACCAAAGGTTCGAAACCTTTCAACCCGGCCAATACTGGCCTCAACCGTGGTGTACTCATGTACACCAACACTCAGTGTTACCCGAATGTAACCCCGTTACATCCTCCCCCATCAAGACTATTGCTTACGCATAAACAAAATTTTGTTGGAGAACTCCAACGCCATATATATGGCTATCCATTGTACACCCTCAGCGGTGCTATGGACGCAAACTATTCCGACGGCTCGGAAGTGGACGCCCTTGGGGAGCTCTCTCCAACGGCTGGCCATGTTGATAGCGCCGAACGGCGCTATCAGTCATCCAACCCATTCCCCACACATGGGAAGAACGCACTGACTCGTGCGCCACCGTTACCCGCTAGGGGTGATACCTCTAGGTTGCCCCAGGCAACCACCACCAATGAACCGTCCTTGGTTCAAGAGGCCCGACGTGCCGGACGGGCACGTAAGGGACCTCGAGACCCTCAAAAGAGGGCTAAGAACGCGGTCAAGAGAGGCTTAGCCTCTTATACCCCTGGACCAGCGGCTATACTGTCGCGTGAAATTGCGCATCGGAACCAACTCCGGGCCCGACTAATAACGCCCAAACATTATTCCGTTAAGGCCTACCGGACGCGCCTCGGGAAACAGGCACGCGGTGCCCTCGTGGATGTTCTCCGCGAGATCCCCCTTGTTCTCCTGAGGGACGAAAGCGTCGAAGACGCAGAACAGTCGTTCCGCGCCTGGGCGGAAAGGGAGAAACACCTCCCCAGTTTTGATGAGCTGTACAACAGCTTTTCCGAACACGACGTTCGGGTAGAGAGAGCGCTACGCTTGGCCTATGCTCAGGCCAAAGCGCAAGGGCAATTGCCTGCCTCCTATTATACGCGCTCTGCTCTCGATGTGTTGCCGGAGAGAAATGCAAGCACAGCATCTGCCTCCGGCGAACTCCCAGCTATTGGGAGGGAAGGGGCTTCTTCAGCCCCTTTGGTCGTTGACTCTCAGTGGGATTCTCCCGCTCGAAAGCGTCAACGACGTCACGGCAATCCTGCCGCAGGGGAGTCTCGTACTCCCACGAGTTCTGGGAATGTGAATACCCTTTCCACTTCACCAGGTACTGGGTCTCACCCCGGTGATGGCGTCGTGCCATCAGGCGTTCCACATGATAATGTGGCGTACCCTCCGTATCGAGCACTGGAGGAAGGGGTCGCGCTATTGCGGCGTGACTTCCACGAGAGCTGTGATCGGCACAGCCTTCGCATCCAAGATGCTCAGGAGGAACTCCGCAACGAGGGGAGTGCGAATTAACGCCTCGAGGAGCGGCTTGCCTCTCTCGATACTCTCGTTGCGGAGCTTCGTGGTCGCATTTTAGCCCTTTCGGGCTTACTTCGCCCTGCGGTGCCTTACGGCTATCCGCCTTTCCACCCTCCTCCAAGAGGGGCCCCGCCTCCGGGTCCTAGTATGGCTTAAGCATACCGACATAAAAGGTTGGATGCATACGCATAGCCTTCGGGATGTCTAAGGTGTACGACAAGCCCTTTTGGGCTAACACCTTAAAGGTACCCACAAACCTGGGGCGCAGTTTATTTCGCAACACATGCAGTTTCTCCTACTTCGTATAACGTTTTATTACGCCGCCCCTTTCGGTCAGCTTGCTCCTTCTGCTTGTCTTGGCTTTCCGTCATGGCATCGCAGACGTGTCGTAAGACACTAAGGCGCGTCGATAAAAACTTATCGATGTGCTTTCGCACAGATACAGGGATGACATCGGGGAATCCTCCCCCGTCAAGCCCTGGGCCACACACATGTGGCGTTAATGGAACCCTCGGATTCACCAATCCGTTCACGTAAAACGAGGTAAGCCCCGTAGATGCATGTACCGAATTGTTGATAGCAAATTCAACCATCGGAAGCATCTCTTTCCAACTCTTTGGAGAATCCGGACATAAACTCCGGAGAATGTCCTCCACAACGCGATTAACGCGTTCCGTCTGACCGTCCGTCTGCGGGTGATCTGCAGTGGACATGAGGAGCTTGGTGCCTATCACCTTAAACAACGCTCCCCAGAATTGTCCCGTAAAACGGGGATCCCGATCCGATACAACGGGGTCGGGTAGACCATGTTATCGAAAGACACGGTCTAGGAACACTTTTGCTGTTCCTTGTCCATCTATGGACTCTGGCACCGCCGCCTAGTGATCCATCTTGCTCAAACGGTCTACAAAGACCAATATGCCAGTGTTCCCGGCCTTATCCTTCGGAAAACCGAAGATAAAATCCATGCTAATGGATTTCCAACACTCCGTTGGAACCGATAAACTCGCCTAAGGCGCAGCTGAACTTGCAGAGGGTTTAACCCCTCTGACACGTCTCACAGGTACGTATATACGCACCGACCCACTTATACATATTGAGCCACCAATACAAAGCGCTTAAAGCGCTGTAGGTCTTATCCCGACCTAAATGACCCCCGGTAGGGGCGTCATGTGCCTCAAAGAGGACTCTATACTTCAGTTCCTCATTATGAAGAACTACCACCCGCGGAGTGTCCTCCGCACTCGTGCTATAAAATAGCAGACCGTCACAGTACCTGTAACGATGTAAACGAGCTCTAGCTCGACTTGACAGGGTTGGCTCATACGAGCCAAGACCCTTTTCACCTAACGCGCGGATAAGCGCCGTACATTGTGGGTATTTCTCCTACGCCTGGCGTATGAGATCCACTACAGACGTGGTGACGAATGTCGCGTGAGCGAGCTCGTAATTGGGACGACGCGACAACGCGTCTGCAAGCACGTTCTGCTTGCCAGGTTTATACTTAGCCTCAAAGTTGTACTCCGCAAAGAAGGAGAGCCAACGGGCCATCCGTTGCGAGAGATGAGGCGACTTTGTCGCTGTCCGTAAGGACGCGTGGTCAGTAAAAACCACGAACGGCTTTGAGCCGAGTAGGTGAACCCTAAATTTGACTAGAGCATACTTCATTGCAAGTAGCTCCTTGTCATGAACGGGATAATTCCGTTCTGCAGCTTTAAGCTGCCTCGACTCAAACGCAATTACGCGTTTCCTTCCTGCATCGTCTGCTTGTAACAAAGCACATCCGATTGCGAAATAGGAGGCGTCGCAGACGACACTAAATGGTTTCCCAGAATCTGGGAGATCAAGAACGGAAGCTTTTAACAAGCTCCCCTTAACCGCTTCAAAAGCGTTTTGGTGTTCAGTTTCCCAACACCAATCAACATCCTTCTTAAGAAGGTCGGTCAATGGCTTCGCCATTTCAGCGTAGTTCTCGCTGTACTTGTGGAGATAGTTGGCTAATCCAAGCCACTTCCGTAAATCTATAAGATTTACAGGCGAAGGCCACTCCACAATGGCTTTCACCTTCGCGGGATCCGCCCGCACTCCATCCTTACCGATGAAGCATCCGCGGAAAGGAATTTTCTCAGCACCAAAGATACACTTGGATGCGTTTGCATGTAACTTATGCTCTTGCATACATTCGAGCACTGCTCGAAGGTGTATCAGATGCGTCTGAACATCAGACGAGTCGCCTTCCGCACGACTATGGACGAATATATCGTCGAAGTACGTCTGAGCGTACTTCCTATGAGGGCGGAAGAGTTGAGTCACCAAGCGATTGAAAGTCGCTGGTGCATTTGAAAGCCCTTGTGGCATAACAAGCCACTCCCACAGCATGCCACTAGGCGTGCTAACCGCTGTAAGCGGGATATCGGACGCTAGCATGAGCACCTGATAATACCCGTCCACCAGATCTAAGGCACTGTACACAGTACAGCCCGCCATATTGTTCTGGAGGACATCCTTCCGAGGAATCGGAGTCTGCATGGGTACAGTAGCTGTATTCAGCTTGTTGTACGCATGCACAATACGCCACTTTCCGTTCAGTTTACAAACACAAAAAGTGGTAGATGAGTGGGGAGACTTGCTCTCTCGCACCATCCCTGCATCTTCTTTCCACTTGAAGAATGCGTCGATGACGTCGCATTGCTCCTTGGGGAGAGGCCACTGCCTAGTGACGCAGTATATGGTTCCAGGAACCAAATCAATTTCATGTCGGACTCCCCTATCCGGTGGTAACCACATCGGCGGGTGTCACTAATGACATCTCCGAATTCCTTAATTAAGGAATGGTGAGGGTCCTCAGGATCCGCGAGGATCTTGAGGCCGCTTCGGGCATTTAATTCCTGTTTGGTTTTCACCAAAACTGACTCGTCCATCGTGGATGAGGAGTTCAACTCCTCTTCCGGACGCAACACGACGACCTCGTCGATTTCATCTGCTTTGAAAGCAGTCTCAAACTCGTTGAAGGACATCTCCTCCAACGACAACAGTTCGCTTACCCCAGGCAACCGTTCCAGGCTTACGCCTTCTGTGACAACACCTGTCACACTATTCCGCATCCTGTAGGACTGCTTACTACTGCCCCGGGACTCATCCCGAGGCCCAGATGGGGGGGGGGTCAATTGCCCCATATACTGGAAGCGCCACGCGCCTATCCACAGAGGTCTCTACCTCTACCACCGGTGAATCGCCGGTCTCTCCTATACCGGCGTAATCGGAATCATTTCCGACGTGCGAAAGAGACGAACTTCGGGTCTCTTCGCTTGGAAGCGCCTCGCGCTTAACCACAGGGGTATCTACCCCTACCACTGGAGTCGCAACTTGTTCGCCGGACACGGAGTGGTCGGAATCAATTCCGACCTGTAGAAGAGACGAACTTCGGGTCTCTTCTCTAAGCGCCTCGCACTTACCCTCAGAGGATTCCACCTCTATCACTGGCGACTCACCAGTTTCGCCTATAACGGCGTGGTCGGAATCATTTCCGACGTGCAAAAAAGACGAACTACGGGTCTCTTTGTGTGGAAGAGCCTCGCGCTTAACCACAGGGGTCTCTACCCCTACCACTGGAGTTACCACAGGTAACTCACCAGTCTCGCCGTTCACGGCGTGGGAATTAACCGCCGAATCCCCCTCGTTAAGGAACTCTTCCTTAACGCCACTGGGAATGATAATTTCAGACATCCCAATCTCTGGCATATCACTCCAGAATCGCTTTTGCGATCGAGCAAAGGTGGGTTCATGACTCGCCAATGCTTCACCCGACCGCGGGTGCGTTGAGCCAATGGACTTAGACTTCCAGTCTATCCATGGCTCGTGGCGTTCAAGCCACTTCATGCCCAGAATGAGGTCACACCTCGAGTCCAAATCCAGGACTAGGCAACGTTCTAAGATGTCGAAGTCTTCAAACATCAGCTTAAGGTCAATCGAGACCTTGGGTTCAGAAACCTGTACGCCCGTCGCAATACGGACCGTGACAACGTCACGAGAACGTGCATCTAGGTCCTCGGCATACAGCCGGCTCTTCACAACAGAAGTCCGTCTGACATAATTGTCAGACGCTCCAGAGTCTATCAAGACTCTCCAAGGCTTATCAAAGCCTTCACGTCCGCAAGGACTACCAGCAAACCTGGCTGGTACACTAACTCGGTGCTAGAAAGCACCGCTTCCCTCGGGGCTTTTTGCTGTCGTCCCCTACCCTGGGGCTTAACAGCACTGAGGGGTCCCCCAGTAGGGCGCCTCGCACCTACTGGGAGCCTTCGTTTTCCGACGGCTTGGACAAGGGCTTTTTCCCCATCCTTGGTCCCTTGTAGCGAGTGTCTCGCCGGGGATTTTTCGGACATATGTTCCTCAGATAATCCATGCTCCCACACAGGAAGCATCTCTGCGGACCACGCCGCTGCAACATAGCTAAGAGCTCTGCCTCGAAGCTCTGTGAAAAAGAGTCCGAATGACTCTTAGCGGGAGTTTTATCCTCCGCTTCGGCCTGACTCAGGTCCATGGGTTCAGGACCCACCTTAGAGGAGCGGAAGTTCCTCTCGGCGTTGAACGCCATCTTGAATGCCTCTTCCAGGGATTCGGGTCGGCATCGGAACAATTCCGAACGTTCTGGACCTTCTCTCAGGCCTCCCATGAAGACGGGGATGGACACATCGTCCGAATACGCTTTCGCGTACATCCCTGCCAACAGGGTCTTAAGCTCCTGGATATAAATCTCCAGGTTCTTAGTGCCTTGACGGCACCTCAGGAACGCCAGTTGATTCTGGAAAACCAGATCAGGCGTTGCGTACATGTCCATAAGCTTCTGCTTAAGGACCTTCCATGTTGGAAACACGTCCTTGACTGATTCCGAGCATGTAAACGCCCATGTACGGGCTTTGCCCGTAAGATGGGTCAATGCAAGTCCCACTTGCAAGTGATCAGCGGTCATGTTCGCTGTGGCGAAGGTCGTTTCGACCTCTCGCAACCAAACATAAAGGTTGTCACCCTTCTCTCCGGTGAACTCCTTTATCTTAAATGATAATGGAGGGCGCACCCCCGTGGAATAACCTCCACCACAACTCGCCTCATGAGCGATGAAGGCATTCACCCTTGCCTTTACGGCCTCAAGGCTCTTCTCCACTAGGAGCTTCATACCTTCTTCCCCCGTTAAGGGTAACAGCCTTTTAAAGGCTTCCTGTTGGACGAGGGTCAAACTATCCCAATCATCCTGATTCATTCTTTGCAGAGGATGTCTAGTCTACCAACACAGGTGTTGGATTGACTACAAGTGCTACCAGATGTAGCCGGTGCTTATACGCACGGTGCGGCTAGCGAACAGAGGAAGGATTTCCTTAAAGCGGCGTTCGCCGCTACTTAGCCGATACGCCCTCATTAAGGGCTTAGTAGGAGAGAGCTCTCCTACTCGGGGCCAAGATTCCCGGGTTAGTTTACTCTAGCCTGTACTAGTGCCTTAACGGCAAGGCTCCCTTACAAAGGGTGTAGCTAAGGGGAGGGCTCCCCTTACGCTACGGCGCTCACTACACGCACGACCGGTCGAGGTCGTGCGTCTGTACTAAGGAGTGAAAGTAAAACTGAATATATTTAATATGTAATTATTTAAACTAATATAAACTATATGTAACACTAAGTAGAATATTCCTAATTCGTACCTAGCTAAAATGTAGTGTACACACCTGTGTACTGACACGTGGATGGTGACACACCACCACACCAAGGTCCCATTCCCTGATTGGTTAAAATAACCAAAGGTTCGAAACCTTTCAACCCGGCCAATACTGGTCTCAACCGTGGTGTACTCATGTACACCAACACTCAGTGTTACCCGAATCTAACCCCGTTACATAATCAATACACAGCCGTATGTAGGTTTTGTTCTTTTTTAACAATATGACGATTGGTGATGCCCAAGCATACTCCGAATACCGAATTAGTCCAGCCTGTAATAGGCCTCGTATTAATTCATATAATTTAGGTAATAGTGTAGGCGGTACTCTTCGTGCTCTTTGTGCAATAGGTGCATTGTCACCAACATCCAAATCACCAACTACACCTTTAGCTGGAGGTGGTAACGCATTACCAGAACTTATAAAACCATCAGCATACTCAGACAACAAGGCACGTAGATTTATCTTCTTGTTCTTTAGTAGTAACTCCTGGTTCTCCTATGTCTGCAGTAGTCATATCTGGTGGCTCGATTGGGCTTTTATCTACTTCTGGAATGAGTGCCAGCTGTTCTTCCATAGCTTCAGCCGACATCTCAACTCCTTCGTACAAGTACACCTATCTTTCCAATTTTGTATGGTCCACCTTCATTGGATCTATTGCATCCATTACATACACCGCAGGAGGTTTATCTCCAACTATTCTCACTGCGTGCACGTTAGTCCAATTGATCGGTGTGTCATCGCTTTCCATCACTTGTGTATGCACTTGTAGATACTCCTCTGACTTTAGATCTGCTTGTGTCATTAGCGGCAATGGTTCTTCCTTAGGAATCTGACAACTTTGGTCCTTCATGTTCAATATTACACCTGCCTTGACCAAAAAGTATGTACCAGTATAGCTAGAGCCTGTGTATCAATACTAGAGACCCACATATCACAAGTGAAAACCACTGATGAGCCCATGCAAACCTTGACTGTAGCCACACCTATTGCTCCAATGGTACTGTCAGTCACGCCACAAAACCTAGTTGGGGTATCAAACATCCGAACCGCTACTTGTAGCTTCCGTGCCACATGGTATGTAAAACGGATATATTGGCGCCTTAATCCAACATTAATGGTAATTCCAGATCATCAACCCCATTTACATAAACTTGGGTTGCAGGCTGCTTTTCTTCCATTGGCCGTTGCCATCCATCTCTTTCGCCCACATGTTTTTCCACCAGTGTGACACATGCTGGGGCCTCTGTTACTTCATCACTTGTCATTCGTTCGGCTTGTGTCTTATCCTCACTGTAAATAGCGTGTTTATTTGTTTCTTCTTCTCTTCTTGATCCTCATCCAACGTGAGTGATCCATCCACATAACATGTATCATTTTTCTTGGTTTTCTTCGTTTCTTTATCCTCATCCAAAGTGAGTGATCCATCCATATAACATGTATCACTTTTCTTGGTTTTCTTCGTTTCTTGATCCTCATCCAAAGTGAGTGATCCATCCATACAATATGTACTATTTTTCTTGGTTTTCTTCTGTAGGTAGGGTGACACCGGTGTCGCTTTAACTTCGTTTGACAATGCCCCCCCCCTTTCTTCTCGACAGTGGTTGCAATGAACTGTGAGGATAGGCGTTTAACTGCTCCAATACTTGAGCATCAGTCAATTCCCCTGACGTCAATTTAGCACGCATCTCGACCATCTCTTTGATGAACTTCCGGCAATACTTTGCATCATGACCAACATTACCGCAATGCTCACACTTCACTAATTTCCAGCAGTGACTTTTGTCATGTCTCCGTCGATTACAATGCTCACAGATCACTACATTGTCAGTATTGGGGGTTGTTGACGCTCGCACACTCTTGTCTTCATATACCGGTCGTGTCCGCTGTGCTGCATGTACTTCCCCGCCCATCGTATGCACGCTAGGTTGCAGGTCTTCATACATAGCATCAGCGTTCTTACCGGCAGATACCTTCTTTCCGGGCCTTATAAGCCGCGCTTCATGTTGGATTAGTAGCTTTTCTAGCTCCTCTATAGTTGAGAAGGTTATGTGTTGATACTGCATCTGTATAGTGCGATCATGAATAGTATCAAAGAACTGTTGAATGTGTTCTTCCAATAATGATGCATTGAACGCACGTCTAAAATCCATCCCTTCTCGCAAACGCTGGTGCGTTTAATCGGTATAGATATGTGGTGGCCAACTCATCATGTTTCTGCGTTAATATTGAATACATAACTCGAGGCGACACTTTGTCCACACAAAACTTCTTTTGGAAAAGCGCAATAACCTTACTCCAGTCATATTTTACCGAATCTGCGAGTTGCTCATACCACCATGATGCCGTTCTTGTCAAGCTATCAACAAACACTCCCAGACGTTGACTATCATTCCAATGTGATATATTAGCCACATGTGATAATCGAGCGACCCAGGCCCGTGCACTTCCGACATCCTGCCTATTACCATCAAAAGGTTTTATCTCAGTGTTCTGGATGATGGCTGTTACAGGTTGAGGTGAGGGAGACCATGCGTTTGCACTTCCACCAGGTATACCATACCCTGGAGTACTATGAGGCATTCGTGGCTGTGTAACTGGTGTTTGATATGAAGCACTAGGCACCCCTCTCGGTATATTGGGTGTGCGAACAGCTGACAAGACTGCCGTGACTTTAGATAATTCTTCCAAACTCAAATATCCATCTTGCATCATCTTCACCAAATTAGCTACCACTGGATCTTGTTTGGATGCAGCCATCCCTGAACCCTGTTTCGGTGCAGCCACCCCTGGACCTTGGCTTGGTGCTGCCACTCCTGGCTCTTGTTTAATTCCAGATGGTTTGGGTGTAGACATAATTTCATCACCATCAGATGAAAACTCCAACTTCTTCTTAGTTTCTGCAATCTTTCTGGGTCTCAACTGTGGTACTTCTTCAGACTCACTTCTGTCAATGAGCTCCAACATACCCGGGGTTTTAGACTCCCTTACCGGTGTATGTACAATATCTGATATTATGTAATAAGTGGGAATGATATTGTCAGTCTCTTCCCGATATACCATTAATGATGTTTCCCACTGATTTTTTGCTAATAGGAAAGACATCATCAATCCAATATCTTTTGCGGTCCGTGTCAAATCGTAATAACACGCACTCTCAAACTCATCCCGTTTGATAATCTCGTACCCCAAGTTTGGAAACAAATCCTCCAGTGCCAGCACAGTTGCTTGCAAATTCCCAAATGTGGTGAGAGCGTCTCGCACCCTAAAGTTGGGTGTAGCCCGCTTCACCTTACGTATCTCGATTAATGAAAACCAACAGCTCGAATCACCTGGTAATTTGAGCACCTGTTGTTGATATTGCGTCATTTTTGCACACGCTTCAGAAAATGTGTAAGTCCTGTTAGCATCATCATCTGAGTATTCCAGTGTAAAATGGAGATCTGGACCACCCTCTTGTGATACTAATGCCATTATGTAAGATTGAGTTTGATGTCGACGTTAGTCCCGGGTCGCGGCACCAGTTTTCGTGAAGGGGTTGAAAATTATTATAATTCCACGTAGTTAACAACACAAAGAGGTATTAATCCAGTCCTCCTTGTTTAACTTCCCGGGTACTTAATACTTCCGTCCGAACCAACAAATCAATCAATTACACTTGGCGTGCACTTTACAAGGCTGTCCCGGGCTGCCCCCAACACTTGAGCACTTCAACAGGCTGCTGCTTCACTCACTAGGGCGTGTGCTCACTGACTTCCTTGTGTTACACTTGGTTTTTGTATGGAATTAAAAAGGAAAGGTTTTTGAAAGCCGCCAGAGACCTGTGCAGTACAGGGGAAATTTAGTTCTATTAAGTTTTACTAACTCCTACATCAAAGTCAATCACTTTTCTCACCCACTACTTCTTGGTTACTTCAGCGCTGACTTCAATACTGGACTCTGGGGCCGTCACAATCCTCTGCAATTTGATTGATCAGATTTGCCGTTGCAATCTGGCCGCCACATCCTCTGAAACTTAATTGATCAGTTTTGACATGGCGATCTGTCCGTCGCGATCTGGTCGTCGCACCCTCTGGAAATTGATTGATCCGTTTTGACATATTTGCCGTTGCAATCTGGCCGCCGCATCTTCTGAAACTCGATTTGATCAGTTATGATATAGCGATCTGGCCGTCGCGATCTGGCCGTCGCACCCTCTGAAACTTGATTGATCCGTTCTAACTTCGCGAGCGATATGTCCGTCGCGATCTGGCCGTCGCACCCTCTGAAACTTGATTGATCCGTTCTAACTTCGCGAGCGATATGTCCGTCGCGATCTGTCCGTCGCGATCTGTCCGTCGCATCCTCTGAAACTTGATTTGATCAGTTTTGACATCGCTATCTGTCCTTCGCGATCTGGTCGTCGCACCCTCTGGAACTTGATTGGTCAGTTTTGACATATTTGCCGTTGCAATCTGGCCGCCGCGATCTGGCCGTCGCACCCTCTGAAACTTGATTGATCAATTTTGACATCGCGAGCAATCTGTCCGTCGCGATCTGTCCGTCGCGATCTGGCCGTCGCACCCTCTGAAACTTGATGGATCAGTTTTGACCTCGCGATCTGTCCGTCGGAATCTGTCCGTCGCGATCTGGCCGTCGCACCCTCTGAAACTTGATTGATTAGCTTTGACATCGCGATCTGTCCGTCGGAATCTGTCCATCGCAGGTTGCTGATGATTGGTCAAAATCACTCATCCAAAATTAAAATACCTCATCACTTGATAACATTCAAGACCATCCAAGCGAGCGACCCAAGCAGCCGAGGGCGCCTAACTTTTCGTTGGCTCTGCCTCTCAGTACGGACCCGCCGTTGTGCTGGTAAGTTGCGCCTATGTCTTGACTCCCTTATGCAATGCTAACAAGTCTCCTTCACAGTCTGTTGGCCTCGTTGTATCATGTGCCCTAGCGCCATTCGATGATGCATTATGATGCCGAGGGCGCATAACTTTTCGTTGGCTTCACTCTCATGAACACACCCGCCATTGTGCTGGTAAGTTGCGCCTATGTCTTGACTCCGTTATGCAATGCGAACAGTTCATTTTCACAGTTTGTTGGCCTCGTTATATCATGTTCCCTAGCGCCATTCGGTGATGCATTGTGACGCCGAGGGTGCATAACTTTTCGTTGACTTCACTGCCATGAACGGACCTGCCGTTGTGCTGGTAAGTTGTGCCCTTGTCTTGATTCCCTTATGCAATGCCAACTGATCATTTTCACATTGTGTTTACTTGATTATTTGATGTGCCTTAGTGCACCTAGTTGTTGGACCTCGAATTAGGCAGTTATGATGCTGAAGATGCTCAACTTAGTGTTTAGCGTCACTGCTATGATGCTAGAGCTAAAGCAACTGTGTCGAAACATTCAAAAATGTGGGAAGCATTACTTAGCACTAGTAATGAATTGAAGCATCTTGTTAGAAGACATAAGCTTCGCACTACTAACAATGTTGCACTAAGTGTTCGTATTGTACACTTATTGAAGGCATTGCACAATCTTTGTCACTAATATTCAGTGTTTGAAGGAATCACCAGCGTCACAAACGTCATCGCGATAGTATATAGAATTTGGCGAGAGAAAACATACTAAGCATTGATAACTGCCATAGTTCATGTTTTATATGCTATAAATATAGCTTCCACTTCACCACAGTAGACAGTCCAGCCTACTAAGTATTTGGTACGCTGCTCGCGGCCAGTTCGGCATGATCGCTTTGAGATGAAGCCTCAAGAGTAGGCGGGTATTTCCCTGTCTATCAGAAAGAGAAAAGTGGAGGCGGAAATGTGCGCTGCCGTCGATGTTGAGAAGCGCGAGAAGTGTCTTCTCGGACTTGAGAAGGGTCCAGCTGACCTTCTTAATACTGATTGCGGCTCGATGGACAAGTCCCTCCGTCGTCTTCTTGGCATCGCTTGTTGAAAAAAAATCCGCCCTTCTACAAAAGGTTTATCAGCAGCAGACGGAACGTCTCCTGAGCTCTCACGAAACGTTATAGTCAGATTGTCGATCACTTCTGGCCGATATGGCTTCCATGATATACTCGGGTCGCCTTCGCCGTGAGCCAAGGCTTAAGGCTTGAGGATCGACATAAAACGTTGAGTGAAGATGCATTGATGAGGGAATCTCTAATGTGTAGGCGTTCCCACTCTCCGCCATCAATACTTGATAGACTGCAGAGTGCGTTGCAATTGTATGATGCTGGGTTCCCAAAAGACACCTATCGCTATTCGCGTTACATAAGGAAAGGTGATTATCTTCTATTCCAGCATGGATTCTGACTTAGAGGCGTTCAGCCATAATCCTACAGATGGTAGCTTGGCGGCACTAGCTTTTCCCCTAACATTGTGGCCTTTAGAGGATCCGATGATCTTAGATTGCAATGTATATTAGTGATAGATAGCATCACTAATGAACCTTGTTCGAACGAACTTTCATTCTTACATCCATTCCTGACAGCGTTCTGCTTCTGTTCATTTAAAACGGAGGAAGTCAAAAGAAATTAAAAGAAGATTTTGAAAAACAATAATTTAGAAATTTTTGGATGTATTCATGAATATCATTTAAAAATATATTACAAAAATTATCAAAAAGGGATAATAAAATAAATATATTTCACGTGACTTATTAGAGGTTGACGCAGTAATACAAATTTGTTTGTTGTTCTTGTAAGCAATAGATGTATCGTTTACTTCATCTACCGCTCTTGCAGCATAGGCCTATTCAGTGTTAATAGTTTTAGCGTTTTCGGCGGAAACAGGAAGTTTAGATTCTAATAGAAACCGTTTCTCTAAATATTTTCAGTTTCTATCTTAGCTTCTGTATCATAACGGAACGTGGGGGCATATGGTTTTGTGTCATCAGTAGTGGAAACATAGACTGGGTAGGTGAGTTTGAGCGCGACATAGCGGGGAGGGAGCCAAAGACAACGGATGTATCAGTTGCAATTGCTTCAACACTTAATCAATAAAAAAACTTCGTTTAATAGGTATGAGGATATGACACTTTGTCCATGAGTGGATGGCACCGTGTCCGGTCGGCGAACGGGTAAGTCCGCGGGAATGGCCAATTCTAAATTAAACAGGTTCGTCCTGCTATTGCTTCAAATACGTGAAATCCCAGAAGGCCTAATGGAAGCGTTTTTTTCACATGACATCGGGCATGTGAACGATAGCCCATATGAGGCAAAGCGTACGATTGACACCATCAAGGTTAAGCTTATGAAACCGTTGTCAGCATGCGTTCATAGGTGAATACCAGCGCATCAAACAGCTTTGTGAGAGCAACTTCTGGTGTCAATGAATTTCGTAGAAATTAATACTCCACAAGAATTGATGTGTTCGGTTAGCAACAGGCGCACAATGACATTACCAAAGCGTGCGCTTTAGATTGACAAATTTTCCATCATGTTCGAGGACGAATATATCGCCCTCGAACTTGATGTCAAGCTCAATGTTATCTTGGGCATCCCATGGATGAAAACCAACCATCGATTGGGATACGTCTCCGCCAAGGTCACAGGGATGATTACTCTCTGAGTAATTCAAGTGTATCAGTGGATAGACCCGCCGCGTCAGACATTCTGGTAAATAGCGATGGCAACCAAACCACCAGCTCGGATCCTACAGTAAGAGCGTACGATACATCCGGTAGTGCTCCAGTAGGACAATGTCACATATTAGCTGAACAACTGCGTGAAGAGAAATCGTCCAGAACGGGCGATAAATACTGACATACTGTAGTACGCACGGCCGTCGATGGTTGTCGTGAGGAAGACCAGGTAATCAGTGGTCACAGTGCAGAACAGAGAAATACAGCTGTAAGCAGTGGCCCCCGCGAAGAAAGAAAAACTCCACGTTAGGGAAGTGGTCAGCGTAAAGATAAAACGCAAGATTAGGCGAAGTTGCCTGATCCTACAAGTGAACTCGTCGAGTACGATCAACTTGTTTACATAAACAGAGACCGGATTAACTATACATCTAATTACCCCCCCCCCCCCCGAAATCGGGTTTGAAGATGATGGCTCTTCCTAATAGCTTGAAGAAGCGCGCGAAGAACTTACGCGACAATCAGATCGAACATATCTGTATCATTGTTGCGGATAATAAAATTATGGATATAAGCGGAGGGAAATATCCATGTTACAAACACGTGACATGGGGGGGGGGAGTGTGCATTCCCGATGACCAAAGTTCATCTTTTGAAGCCCAGAGCTGGGATCGATTGAAGCGGCATCCGCTTAGTTTGGTATGTTTTGGGAATACGCTGACATGTCCCAGAAGAAGGTCCATGCGAGCTATCGATAGATAAATGGACTCGACATGAGATATTAGGAACCTCCATATTTAATTGGGATAGGTGTAAGCGATCTCAAGAGCGTGATGTATGGCCGATTTCATTGCACTTGGACCCGACTCTACTCCTACCTCGAATTCTGTCCACTGCGGGACTCGAACCCTCAAACCCTCAATCTCCCGGTCCCGTGGTGGGTACGTTAACCGCTGCATCCCGGATTCGACATGAGACAGACTTCGTGCCAGGCACGAAGTATTGCGTCATCTTTACCGCGTGATTAGGGGTAAGAAATCGACGAGTTTTTTCAAACTCGCCGTAATGCAGGCTATGTACAGGAGTCAACCTTACCGCACACCAGCTCGTGAAGAAATCCACAGAGGGATGGCAAATCGTTCATACTCATAATAAGCTGCAACGTATCAGCTCAAATGCTGATACTAAGGAAAGATGTCATCATTGATAGCATGAGGCGTTAAGTTCCCTCGAGTTTGCGTGAAGCATTTAGGGCTCGGGTGAATAAGATCCTAATGCGTGAGAAAGATATCTCTCTCACCGCAGTAACTACTCTAGATGGAATGTTTGGGGATTGGCTAGTTATGTCACAATGGATGAAGAACGTCCCTGCATCATTGAACAGGTGCATTACACATCTGCTACGCACGACGTGGAAATTCGCTCCGAGTTTTTTTGATGTCTTACTTATCCATAGCAATCCTAAATACAGTAAGAGTGACGTAGAAGTGGATAAAGCGCACCTAAGCCAAGTGTTAGAGCTCATTCATAATATAAGCTCTATGCAAACTTAAAGAAATGCACCTTTGATGCATCTGATACACCATTTAGTCGCTGTTTGGTAACAGAGAACGAAGTTATCCCTGATCCAGAGAAGATAAGGATCGGAGATAAACAACGTCCAAGAACTTCGTAAGTTCCTTGGGTTAGCTACATATTTGCATCAATATTCATGCAATTATACAGGCATCATACGCTCTCTTTAGCAAAATGTTTAAGAAGGACGTTGAATATCACTGGGATACCCATGTCAAGAAGCTTTTGGCGCAATCAAGCAAAGCTTGACTGATGCAACGATGCTAGTAATAGCCGATAATAATTGGCCGTGTCACGTCGTTTGCGAGAGATTTTGCAATCGGTTGTGAACTGATACAACGCAATCACGGTTATCGTGACTGCGTTATATGTTATAAAACCCATCAGCTGAGACCAACTGTTTTGAGCGCAAGTATCCGGTGAGTAAGAAGGAACGCTTTGGCGTGAAATATGCATTGGCTAAGTTTAGGATCTAGATAGATATTGTGCTTTATGCGTCTTACCTAACGGCCGTGAGCTCGCCCCATATGTCCCAAAAATAAGAAGATGGTTGTCATTCTTTACAGAAAACTAGTTAATCATTGGATACAAACCGTGATGGTAGCGATGCGCCATCCCATAGGCCAGATTATGAGATAAAACCTTTCGTAACAGAGATGAAAAGTGTAAAGACAGTCCGTTGAGCTGCACGTGCTTCGCGTCTTGTAGAAAAGATATGTTGGAGACGTAAGGGATCGTCTATTGATTAATTATCACAACAATCAATCAGAAAAGAAATGCGAAGAACGTTCAGAGTTTTTACGAACAAGTGTAGATGCAAAACGGTCCCTGATCTATAAAACCGATAGCACGGACCAAGGTGATGAAATTCGCTTCGTTGCTCCAAAAGATTACGATTGCAAGCTTTAGATCATGTTTGAGTACCCTTTCCTGTTATTACCACCTGATGCTGCACGTTAAAGTCAAAAGACTTGTTCCTTCTTCTAGATCCTCGTATAGTGAAGCCTTCCTGGATGCTATATAATATAGCTTTCTGGTTTTACTTCGGCTGACGGTGATCGCTGACAGACCTTTGTTTTCGGTCCTATGTGAACAAGTCCAGTGACTGATTCTTTTATTTGATAAAAAATATCAAAAATGTTCTGCTTTTTGCGAGAAAGCTTGTGTGTCAAGATTACCCTGCACAGATCCACAAATTCAGATCGACGATTGAGTCCATTGGGAGGAGTTCAAAGATGAGCTTCAACGCTTCAAACTCAGATGGTCCAGATGCTCCTGACCATGCCTTGGCGCGACAGCTGAGACATTTTAAGACAAAGTAAACCTAAACTAATATTTCGTGACTCTTTGCCTTTTTCTAATTTAAGCAAACGTCGCAGCAGATGTTCTCCATTCCCCTTGATCAAGGCTACATCGGCCTTACTGTCTCGGCGTGCGGGTCGCGGGAGATGATGGCGCCGGCAAGGCTACAAATTTTCATAAATCTATCGATGATTTCAACTTTTCCCTGATCTTTTGTAGCTATGAGAATTGTTTTGATATCAGGACCTACACGCACTGAACTGCCGGGCTGAGTGATGGGGAAACTCCAATATTCTTATATGTGCTCGAGCGGAGTTATACCAGTCAATTTTCATTCCTTACAATCCGCTCGACTCCTAGCGAAACTTGCCGGTTGTCGTTAAGAGGAACCCAAAGTGCTTCCAGTTGTAAAGGCTATCTGTTTCGGGTTTTACACAACATTGCGTGAAGAAGCGTTCAAAAATATCGGTAGAAAAAACAAATGCAGATTTGTTTCAATATTAATGGATTATTATAATTTATAATCCAAATTCCTTCAAATGTTCTAATTAGAACAAGTATATTTTAACTTAAATATCATTGGTTCTTATTTAACGGATCCAAGACACGGCGTTGGTCTGCCTTTACAGCGATGATGCTTTCATGGTTCGCCACATTTATGGATCGTTGCGCCATCGGTTTTAAGACGACGGACACAAAATTTACGCTTGAAAGTCATTTTCTGTCCAGGAAATAACATCATGTGTAGTATTACTTACCATATTAGAAAATGAGAAATAATAATCCACGGTTAAGTCGTAGAATTGGTGTTGGTGGAGGTAAGCTTGGAGATAAATTGCAGTGACACCAGTACAGATCGGGAATCAATATGCCTCATAAGCATACACGGCTTATATAATCGGGGATTTTGGGTTGTCGCAGCGACCTCCAGCGAGAAGTGTCGGCGACGGGTATTATATTCAGGTATTTTCGTTAATAGGGGTCATCAACAGTGACAGAAGATTGAACTCTTAATGAGAATGACTGGGTAAAAAAACGCTTAAAAAATAACTGCCGACCATTTTTTAAGCCGAAAGATCGTGGCTGAAATTCAGGGAAGCAAAAGCTGCTCTAAGCCGCACAAACTAAAGTACAAGGCGTTTTACAACTGGCAGGAATATCAAATAAATAAATCAACAAGGTCATTCAGTCATGAAACGCGTTTGAGAGTCTGTCGAATTTTGATAGAACACGATTCTAGGATCACGCTGAAGATTCTCTACGTGAAGCTATGGAAAACGCTTCCCTCACCCCCCCGAGCTGAGACGGCCAAAGCTAACTGCTGCGGTTATAGTATGGGTGGTTAAACGTTGACAAGTTTCTATTTGGCTGTGACTCCACGTAAGACAGAATAGTGCTGCAAATGTTATTGTCCTGGGGGCCTTGGATTTCTTGAAACACTTGTCCGGTGACCAATACTTCTGTATCCCGGCGACTCCCCAGGGAGTAGATGTGGTGAATTGGTCAGTAAATTTCTGCGGCAATTGGGTACAACTGACAGCTGATCAGTGATGAGATGAATACTCGAACAGTCGTATAAGCAGGTTTTAGGTATAGTTCATGTGGCAAGTGTATCCGCTAGGATTTAGTGTCTTGAAATAGATATAGACTCAGTTCCTAGTTTGCTTTCAATCGGAGAAGGGTTTCGTTTTTCCCTCGTCTTATTGGCTATATCTCCAATTAAGCGCATCAGTTTGGATGATTTTGAGAAGATCTCTCTTTTCTCTTCGTTTTAAGGAGGACCTTATTGGATTTGATGTATCATAGAGCTGATACGCATTTGTCTGGTACTGGCGGAAAGTATATTGGCCCACGGCGCCAACCCGTACCTGATCATCCTAATCACCTGCAAACTCAAGCGCACCTCCCAAAAGTACATTCCGTCAACGCAAGAAACACATTGGATAATATTTCGGCGCCTCTTCACAGAAAATTGGCATTGAAGACCTCGCGAGAGATCTAAAGGCGGCGAGGGACATCACGACCTGTTAATCAGATGGTGAATTCACCTATCAACCCCACGTCCCATACAAAATTCAGCCGGGCAAAGATTTTCGCTTTGTCCACTAGCACCCCAGTTAGCGGTTTATCGTAATTTCCCTAAGCCCATTCACACTGAACAGGCAGAATGTAACCCGACTAGGCCGACCGGTACATACGGTGAGACAAGAAATTAAGAAGAACAAAAGGAGGACCTCCCTAGAGATTCGGCAGTGATTCCCGCTGGTGCACCGATCAAATGTAGTAGGGTTTTGATCACGAATTATTCGGTTATCCGCTTGACCCCATCGCTGCCTTGGTGGTGAGATTTTTTATGCGTGACAATTCGCTCGAAGAAGTCCATCAAAATCATCTGTAGCCTCGAAAAAGTGTTCCATGTGCTCCCTACAAGATTCCTAAAATCTGTATTGATCGGAATTTTTTGCGCACATTCAGTAAAAAAAACATTCCATTTGTAGGAACAGGAAATATTGTATCACAACAGGTATACCGCTCCCACACAATGCTACATTTCTAAACCCTAACGATTTCTAAGTATGGAGCGTGCTGGCTGGTAAGACTAATTTTTGCTAGGCTTTTGGAACATCTCCGAATACCAAGCCCTTCTCGTGATCCGGGGCTTCATCTCGTATTAGGGCGGACTCTCTCTGCTTCCTTCTGCCGATTCCGACAGAGGATTGAACATTTGGGCTGTTTCCCTCTTGACAAAAGACATTAACGTCTAACGTCTGTCTATTTATTTATTTTTGCGTTCGAAGATTCCAAGAACCACATTAGATGGAAGACTATGATTCAGCACGATCTGCACTTTCGGCGAACATCACTTCCGCGCAACAGTGCGAATATTCAAATTCCACGGGGGGATCCATCCCCTCGTAAAGATCCCTGTTTCCAACAAGTATCGCGCTGTTGAGCGCTAGGGTGCTTTACCATACCAGTAACGATAATAAACCACTGTTACGTACACTTGTACTCAGTCAAAGGTCCTTCCACTTCAAACGTGAACTTATCCACAGTCAATCGTTCTTCCACGTGAAAAGGTTAATATTACCTATAATATCCACACAGCTATTTGGTAGTCGTCACAACCACAGTCTTGTACGTAAATGCGATATTAGGTAATCTGGCAAACTGCGCAGAAGTGCCAAGAAACAACGGTAAGAAAAAGCGCCTTGTCGCAAAGAGAAAGAAAATGCAAAAGTAATATATTTGACTATAACTAGATTATAGTCCAACACAAATTCACAAAAACTAAGTACAGTCAGCTCCCTCTATAAAAGCACCTGATATAACAGCATCTCTGTATAGCAGGCAGATTTTCCCAGTACGGAATTTTCCCATACTTTTTCCGCCCTCTATAACAGCATATTGCCTATAACAGCAACATCCGTTCGGCTGATATCCACTCCATACTAAAATCCTCCCTCTATAACAGCCATTATTGCTAGGGGCCTTGGAATTTGGGTGTCAACTGCGATAGATTGCACTAGAATATGCCAGATAAATTTAGAAGGTGTTGGAATGTGCTGGTGCACAGAAACCAATCTATTATGTTTAGATAAAAACTCGAAATTGAACAGAAATTTCTGTTCTGTTCAATTTCGAGTTTTTGTTGGTATAATTGGTATAAATCGAACAGAAAACCCCCATCCAAAGCACCCACAAAACCTATTATTCTCACCTTAGCCTCAACATCTCCTTGCTGCACGCACTCATCATGGGGCCCAAACGACAATCAATCACTCTTGAGACAAAGGTGGCCTTGATACATTACGCAGAAAAGCACAGCAACATTACACACGAGCAACTCAGGGAGATGTTTGGCCTTGCCAGCCGCAAGACGGTCACTGACATTCTGGCCAAAAAGAACAAGTACAAGGACGCGGCCAATCAGGCTGAGGTAAAAAACGCAGACATCAATCGCAAAAGGCTGCGTGAATGCGAGTTCCCTCAGGTACGTGACCACTGCATTCATCAGCGCAAAATACACTGCACACTTCGTGACCATCCATTGATTTGATCATCAAAATGCAGATTGACAAAGCTGTCAAACTTTGGTTTACACACGCACGGTCAAATCATGTGGTTCTGACAGACGCACTTGTCGCCGCCAAGGCTTTGGCTTTTTCTAGCTCTCTCGGCATCAATAACGCGGCCCAGCCAAAGCCTGAATTTGTCGCCTCCGATGGATGTCTCTCAAGGTTAAGCAACGTCACGGCATCAAGTCTTATCGCCTCCATGGAGAAGCCGAGAGTGCTCCAATTCAAGATCTTGCTGGGTTCCGCCTAGCCCTTCAAGAAATCACCAAGGATTACGCCCTTTGCGACAATTTCAACTGTGACGAGACTGGACTCTTCTTTCGCATGTCGCCCAACAAGACTCTGATCCAGTCTGCAGAGAAGGGGCGTAAGAAAGACAAGACCAGAATCACCATTCTGATTACGTGTAATGCTTTGGGTATGTCATGTTTAGAAATGGCGATTAAGTTTGGTTTCTTGTTCCCTAAAAGCTGACGGATACATATCCCAAATTTGCAGGGACTGAGAAGCTCAAGCCTCTTGTGATCGGAACGGCCGCCAACCCCCGTTGTTACCGCAACACCGACATGGGCTCTCTCCTGCACGTCGACTACCATCACAACAAGAAAACCTGGATGCGCAGTGATATCTTCAAGAAGTACATGCTGAAACTGAACGCGAAGTACAAAGGAGAAGATCAAAAAATCCTGCTTCTTGTGGACAAAGCATTTCCTCATGATGTTGAGGAATATGAGGATCGTTTGACGCATGTAAAGGTACAGTAATGCGCACTCTCTTACAGAATCCACTCTTCATATCGTAAGCTAGTCAGCGATTGACCGTTTCTGTTTCAGGTTTATTTCCTTCCTCCAAACACTACATCTCACCTGCAGCCCGCCGACGGGGGTGTGATTGCTAATTTCAAAGTCAAGTACAAAACTCGTTACATCAAGTACCTTCTCGACGAGTACAAGCAGAACGGCAACCATCCACTTTCTGCCGGCAAAAAGTTCAGCATTCTTCAGGCCATTGACACCCTTGTTGAGGCCTGGAACGACGTCTTACCCTCGACTATTGCCCATTGCTGGCAGAAGACCGGCATTCTTCCCATTAGAGACAACCAAGTTGGCCGCAGCTCCACCATCAACGAGGATGATGTGCCGCCAATCCAAGAGCATGTTCAAGAGGTGGCAGCTCTGCTTGCCCGCATCCCTCAGGATGCCACCCACCAAGTCATGGATTCAGCTGCTTACTTGGATGTTGATGGCTCACTTCCTGTGGTTGAAACACTCACCAATGAGGAAATTGTCTCCGAAGTGCTCGCTGAGTCAACCACTGAAGCGGTGGATGCTGTTGAAGCGGAGGATGAGGAGGACACTCCTGCGGAAGGAATGGAGGTTACCTGGGCGCAACTTGAAGAAGCTGCCACGGTCTTGCTCGGCAGCCTCCAAGGCAAGGCCATCGGTTGTCCTCTCGCAGAGGATCTGGATTGCATCTTAAGCCAGTACAAGAGGTTTGCCAGCGCGGCAAGGGCAGAGTCTACCAAGCAGACAACAATCGTGAATTTCTTCCGGCGCGACAAGGGCAAGGGACGGGCTCTGGATTAGTTGAGAGCCAATTACCATAGTTATGCTCTACACAACTCTTCCAATATGTACTGTACAGTATATTATTCTATGTTTGACCCTGGAAATACTAAAGCCAATGTTGCCTATAATAGCCAAATTGTAATATCATCACTCGGGCTGTTTTATGTTTAAAACAGCCTCCCTCTATAACAGGCAAATTCTGGCCAGACAAACAGCGCTGTTATAGAGGGAGCTGACTGTATACCTATGTTTTGGTCCTGTGCGAAGATGCCCAACTAGGCCCCCTATTCAGATCCGTGATTCATGAATAAATGCTTGATTCAGATTCATGAATCATGAATCATCCTAACCCTACACCGCTAGTTACAGTGAGCCAATATGCACAACTGCTAGCAGGCACATATATGCCAATACCATTTGTTGTGTGTAATGAATACAGGTCAGCTGGGCCTATTCTTAGCTCCGCTCTTCCGATTGATTGGTTGCCACTATAACTTTAATAACTGTTTTCATTAATAATGACACGCTTGTCACTTCGTTATTCTTTAATCTTATTGGTCATTGCTTCTTAAATCTCTTTTAATTCCGTCGGTTAATTCTGTAGTCGTAGTCGTCAAAGTTAGCTCTTAGAAAAGTATAAATAGCAGGGTAGACGTGTTAAGAATACCATTAAGTCCCTTGAAACCGAGAAACATTACATTGTGTGTCCCCTCTTGGTTTGCCTCAAAGATTTCTATAGAAAAAAGAGTTTCCTTCAGATATAGTAAGGCTGTTGAATTGGCTGAATTTATTATAGAGTTTACGGTTTCTGAATACACAATCTGTTTTTCTGTCATGATTTGGGGGGTGTCTTTGTTATGCTAAAAGCCTGTAAATGCGTGATTTACTATATATATGGTGATCCATGATTCATGAATCTGAATCATGAATCAGCCCTGGGAAATGAATCTGAATCATGAATCAGGTTTGATTCATGATTAAGTGATTCAAACATGAGGCCTATGCCCAACTTTAAATGCCTTCGCGTCTTCATGCAGCGCTGCATTTTTAGCACGCGCAATACCATACCAATCAATAATTAATTGCAGTCCATTACTTTTCTGATATCGTCAACATATTTTTCACATTATATTTTTGAGATAACGTCTAATATGCCCCTGTTTTCGCCCAAAAATTCTAAAATAACCCTCTTCTTAAGAAAATCCTAAAATGCCCCTGTTTTTGGGTTGCCCTCCAATCGCTAATTTAAGGCGACTATTTAATGAAATAATCGCCATATAGTAGACAATATTATTTTAGTGAGGTAAAATTCCAGTGATAATAATATCGCAAAATTGTGACGATGCTAAGGCTAGTGCGCAACGGTGTGCTGATTGTAGCTGGGCAGCCTGACAAAGAAACACTTTTTTGATATTAATTACGGTATTGGCTATTCCATGGCTCCTACGATTCCTGACGGCTCTATCATCTTCGTGGAGCAACTATCGCGATATTGGCGGAGATGGGAGCGTGGTGACCTCGTTCAGCTGCGATCGCCCACTCAATCCCAGGGTGCGACAATCACCAAGCGAATTCTGGCTCTGGTTGGTTTATTTCAATTATGTAAGGTGAAGTTTTTGCTATCTGATGATTACGAAATGCTGCAGGAGGGAGACGTGGTGGAACTGCAACCGCGTTTTGATCAGGAGCGAAGGCGGACAATCACCGTTCCAAAGGGTCATGTGTGGGTAGAAGGTGACAATGCAACGTGATCTGTAGACTCGAGACATTTGGGTGCTGTTCCTGTAGCCCTTTTAATTGGACGACCATTTTTGATGGTACGTTTTGATGCTAAGGATGCTACAACAAAATGACTAACGTAATGATATGGGTCTTTGAACGAAGATCTAATGCTTTGAAAGGAACTAATTTTTTTATTCAACGGGACTTCTTGTGGTTTGATGCTACCAAATGAGCATTCAGAGCTGTCAGTGCAATCAAGGTTCATTTACCTATTCTCACTCGTCGCAAGTAAATTACATTTTAGTGCATGTAGCACTTCTTATATATTTTCTAACATGAGATAACGTCTAATATGCCCCTGTAATACCGACATTCAAACTTAGAGATGATTGGCAAGCTAATGTTTCATTAAATAGTCGCCTTAAATTAGCGATTGGAGGGCACCGCAAAAACAGGGGCATTTTAGTTTTTTCTTTAAGAAGAGCGGTATTTTAGAATTTTTCGGCGAAAACAGGGGCATATTAGACGTTATCTCTATATTTTTATCAGTCGGGTAGAAAGCGGCGCGCGCTCTGCCTATAAAATTCCAAAACAGAAGCCACACGGAAATTAGGGACACAGTGGAAGTGTCCAATTCAATGATGCGGCGATTGTTTGTCTCGTATAGGTCTTATGACACACTCGAGTTTAGTGGCAACCATCCTACTTAAAAGCGCTCTTAACAATCGTCTCAAATTCAGGCTTGAGCGAGGCGCCTCCAACAAGGAAGCCGTCCACATCGTCGAGAGCAATAAGATCCTTGCAGTTGTCACCTTTGACAGATCCGCCGTAGATGATACGGACGTTTCCTGCCACTGCGGAAGACACTTGGTCAGCGATCCACGCACGCAGATCTTTATGAGCCTCCTGAGCTTGAGCAGGGGTAGCCACGACACCCGTGCCGATGGCCCACACAGGCTCGTACGCGATCACAAGACGGGACCAATCTGCCTCCGTGACAAGATCAACAAGTGCCTGTGTTTGACGAATCAGGACATCCATCGTTTTGTTCGCTCGACGTTCCTCAAGCGACTCGCCGATACAGAAAATGACTTGTAGGCCTAGATCCAGCGCGCGCTTGGTCTTTTTCGCAACGATCTCGTCCGTCTCTCCGAAACACGCGCGACGTTCGGAGTGGCCCGTAATCGTCCATTCCAGTCCAAAATCAACGAGCTGCTCGGCAGCGATCTCCCCTGTATACGCGCCAGTCCCTGTTAGACTCACATTTTGCGCACATAGGGCAATCTTGTCGTGCAACAAGGATTTGGCCAGCGCGAGGTGGAGCGACGTGGGCGACACCACCACCTCGAGCGTGTCCGAGGGAATCTCAATCTTGTTGAGTAGAGCACATAATTCCTTTACAGACTGCACGGTGCCGTTGCATTTCCAGTTGCCACCGACAACGTACTTGCGCGTCATGATGGAGGAGGACAAGGAGGGCAGCAATTCTCAACCAACCGAACTTAACAATTACTGGACGAAAGTGCGCAATTTTCTACAAGTAAAATTCCTATTATAATAGAGCTCAAATCTTCTCGTTATTCGCAGTAAATTGCACCATTTCAGCTTTGTGGACTGTTTTCATGTGAGTTTGTGCGTCTGTAACGGGATATATTCAAGCAGAAGACAGAGACGTTGAGGTCCGACAGCAGCATCAACTACGGAGGCTGTAATAGTACACGTCGTAACGGCAGACGAACTACCTGAACCGGAAGTAGGCACGTCGGTGACTGCCGGAGTAGTATCGGTCGAAATCCAGCCGGCGGCTCCGTCGGTGCTGGAGTCTCGGTCGTCCCTACCGAAGAATCGATCAATGCTGATGGAGCTATGCTTCAGTCGTCGGTGTCGGTGTGTCTGTCGTTGGTGTAGCGGTTGTTCAAATTGTCCCAAGTAAAACAGTCGTGGCAAGTCATAGACCCCATCGTCGTCGTGATGCGACAGAAACGACAAACCTCGTTAATATAGCCAAACCCACTTGTGCTGCATGTTGAATCCGTTCCTATGCGAATACTAACTTCAAAGATCATCAGCCGCAGGTTCAAGTATGCAGCTTCTAGTCACACCGGCGGTGCTAGAGGCGTTCGACGACGTGTCTGTCGACTTCTCACCACTCGCATCAGACGAGCTGTCCTCGCTTACTGATCGCACATCCGACGAAATACTATCATCGCTTGCTGAGCTGGTGCTGATGCTCTGAGTACGAAACTTCCGACTGTCTCTTGGTCAGTTTACAGAAACGACAGGGGTCATTGAAGCAGCCTCAACCGCCGTACCAGCAGTTGTTGTCTTCAAAAATGCGGAAATGCCTGCCGCAGCATCACCTCGAGACACACTTCATACGTGCTCCTGGATGGAACGACGGGGGGGGCGTGATTGTCGGAATATGTGCCCCGAGAGCAGCACAGTTTTCAAACGCAAACTTGACTGGGGAAGTTCCAAGAAGTTGTACAAGCGGCAATGATCCTTGTAGCAGCCCAGGCAACCTGATGAACAAGAAGTGTCTTGACAAGACAAAGTGCTCCAAATCAAAGGCGTATTTCATAGAGCCGTGGTGTCCTCGAACCGTACCAAAAGACGGCAGTGCTGCACGCACTCAGCGTAAGCTTCGTGGCAGCGATCCACGCTCACAGCTCTGTGGGTACAAGCTCTTCAATTGACTCCGATGTATGTGGCATCTCTGACGGTGCTCGAAACGTTGGAATCCGCGCCATTGGCTATACTTTGAATAAGCGCGAGGAAGAATGAATTCCATGGAATTAGTTTGGAAGTGTTGGCTTAATGTGTTTTCACGAGATGAAACCCATTGGCTGAAATGTCCAAATGTATTTTCAAGTAAGAATTCAAATCTAACTTTAAGTATTGTTTTATTTGAATTTGGTAACGTTACATAATAGGTACTTTCCGTTTTTATAGACAGCTCAAGTGAAGACATCCGCTGCGTGGCATCCGTCGCGCTTTAGCCCTTTCTCTCGCAAGATCCTACCTGGTTAAAAGGATCAGACCTGGTAGTTTAAGACCTCTGCTGCGAGTGTAAGTTTCTGCATAACTATCTTTCGATTGACTATTACTGTGGTTTCACAAACATTGGTATTAACGCATTTTTAGTGCATCGAAAAAGAGGGAAAAAAACTACTGGCAGGTCGACTATATTAATAGACACGTCTTCCAGATACTTCTTCCGACCGCTTGACGGCTCCCTCCGACGTGTCCCAATCGAGGAAGTGCGAACAGCGGACAGTGAACTGTCCAATAATCTAGCAGAGATATCCGAGGTGTTTCGGGGTCACTGGGGTTCGATTATGGGGGATCCAGCAAGTTCATTTGGTCGTCCATACTACCCTAGTGACGAAGGATGGAGCACCTATCAAGAAGAAACTCGAAAGAAGAAGCAATAGTGTTGAATGCTCCTATTACTGCTGTGGTGAAGTGTACCACAAATTTGGTCACTTTTGGTCAAGGCAGTTGGTCGAATTTCGGATTGGTCTAAACAAGGGGGGCTTTTTAGCCTATCAAATTCAAGGAGTACCAAGAACGTTGGTCTTGGGTGAGTCACCTGACATTGGGTATTTTACATAATTTTGTGTGG